>RQJG01016869.1:0-11506 GCA_009756435.1 Chionodraco myersi | reverse complement strand
GTGTGTGTGTGTGTGTGTGTGTGTGTGTGTGGAAAATATCACGTTGTATATTCAACAGAGAGGGATAGATTTAGTAATTTGTTGCCATGCCAACAGCTTTATATATATGAGATTTCATTCATTGGTCCGTTGTCGTCCTTATAGAAAAATACAAAACCGTGAAAGACAAACGAGACGTAATCCAGCATCTAGAGAAGAAGAAGAAGTGAGCAACACAGAGGGAGTTAGTGAATGCAGAGTGTGAGATTTTAAGGTCGAGGGCTGTTCTCTGCATATATCTCGTTCCCTCTGCTGGTTGTGCTCTAATTAATCCTCTGCCGTGACCTTTGAGTCGGACACGATGTTCATTCACAGCCTCTCTCCTCCACAGGATAATACTCTCTCTCCGGATCTCTGTGTGTCCATACCGCATCGTGTTACTACTTTCAATATGAAATACAATATATATCGCCTCTACTGGGACATGTCTCCATGCTTTAATGTCCGAGAAGCATGACCTGGACTTTTGGATCCAGGTACCTCAAAATGTTTAAGAGTCCTCTCCTGCTCATGTTCAGGTGTATATCAGTATGTAGTGTCTCTACTTTAAAGAGTCCTCTCCTGCTGGTGTTCAGGTGTATATCAGTATGTAGTGTCTCTACTTTAAAGAGTCCTCTCCTGCTGATGTTTCAGGTTGTATATTCCAGTAAAATGTAGTGTCTCTACCTTAAAGAGTTCTCTCCTGCTGATATTCAGGTGTATATCAGTATGTAGTGTCTCTCCTTTAAAGAGTCCTCTCCAGCTGATGTTCAGGTGTATATCAGTATGTAGTGTCTCTACTTTAAAGAGTCCTCTCCTGCTGATGTTCAGGTGTATATCAGTATGTAGTATCTCTACTTTAAAGAGTCCTCTCCTGCTGATGTTCAGGTGTATATCAGTATGTAGTATCTCTACTTTAAAGAGTCCCTCTCCCTCTCCCTGATGTTCAGGTGTTATATCAGTATGTAGTGTCTCTACTTTAAAGAGTCCCTCTCCTGCTGATGTTTCACGGTGTTATATCAGTATTTAGTGTCTCTACTTAAAGAGTCCTCTACCTGCTTGATGTTCAGGTGTATATCAGTATGTAGTGTCTCTATTTTAAAGAGTCCTCTCCTGCTGATGTTCAGGTGTATATCAGTGTGTAGTGTTCAGGAAACAGACAAAGGCACAATGTGGGGGTTTCTGTGTTCAACTGACCCTGAATTATAGTTTTCTTCACGTCTCTTTCCCTCCAGGGCAACCTGCCGAAATACTCCCACAATGCCCTGGTGGTGCAGGCGATGAAGACCAACCTGACGGACCCCGACATGCACGTGCTGTTCTTCGACGTGGAGGCGGTGATCATCCAGCTGCTGACGGAGGAGGCGCAGAGACCCAGCCCCACCCTGGTGTCTCCAGAGACGCTGCAGAAGAGCCAGGCCGGGGCTGACAAGGGGGGGTCCTTCCTGGCCACCAAGATCTTCAAACAGGTCAGTCTACGCAGAAGGGGAACAAGTAGAAAATCTGTTCTTAACATTAAAATGAGTTTTATTGCTTTCTTTTCTCTTTTTTTGTGTGTTTTTCGTTCTTTCTCTTTGTATAAATAGTCCGTGAAAACTGTAGTCTCATTGGTTATATGCTGATACTCTGAGTTCCTTTGCTAAATGATAGCATATTGCACTTCTTTAACACTAGAAACGCCAGAGATTTTTTATACCTAAAACCGCCACCGGCGTCAAATTGACCCGGCATTAGAATGCATTGATGTTCAAGGTAAAAGTATAGCTTTAAAAAGAAAAATGGTCCTGTGGTATTGGTATTTTGACAAGCAATTTTGTTAAATTGTTTCGTTTATTAACGCTACAACGTTTCGTGAGGCGGTTGTCGTTGTTGGGTGAAAAGCAAACAGCTGTTTGCTGCGGAGCGCAGTGCGAGCAGTCCTTCACTACAGAGTACAGACTGTCGCTATCAACATATCTATCTATCTATCTATCTCTCAATCTCTCTCTCAATCTATAAGGAACCGCAGTAGACAAAAGGCGTTGCTATAGCAACACGTCATGTTTGTTTACACACAAAATCAATAGCGCGAAAAGGGGTGGCGTCAATATGACCCGCTTGGCGGAAAACGGGTATAAATGGCAATTTTGTTGGCGATTTCTTCAATCTGACTTCATATTGACCATTTTTAACAACATAGGGTGCTACATAACACACTTTCAGGAAAAGTCACGGACTGGGAGACTTTAATATTTTATTGAAAAAAAGTTACATACAATAAAAAACAGCTCTGGGTCAAATTGACCCGATTGGCGGTTCTAGTGTTAAGTTGTAACGTAAAACCTTGGTTATGCACTTTAGAATAAATATATAGTAATACAAAAAATCTGCATGTTTTAAACCGGAAATCAAAGGTTTTAAAGCGTAATTGTTTCAAAGTATATGTGATAGCATTTATCGCAACTTTTAATACTATTCCACTTTTCAGTACTGTAAAAAGTTCAACCCATCTTTAAACTGCAAATTAAAGGTTTTAAAGCTTAATATAATGTCTTTGTTGAAATAAACCTGTCTCCTGTTCATATCAGGTGAAGGAGACGATGAAGGAGACCATCAAGGAGCACCTGCTGGACGAAGACGAGGAGGAAGAGGAGGAGATGAGGAGGCGGGAGGAGAAGTCCAAGTCTCTCAGCCTGCTGGAGTACAACCTGACGATGGACACGGCCAAACTGTTCATGTCCTGCCTGCACGCCTGGGGTCTGAACGAGAAGCTGGACGGCATCTGCCTGGAGCGGCTGGGCATGCTCAGACCGCACTGCCCCATCTCCTTCGGCCTGATCTCCAGAGGAGGTCACATGTCCCTCATGCTGCCCACCTTCAAGGTACTGAGGGGACTCACCTGGGTGCTGTGTGTGTCACTCTCTAATCAGACTCTGACCTCTGACAGAAAATACGACACGATACCGAAGCAGAAATATACATGTTGGAACATTTTTAAATAACTAGCAAGTTATATAAAACAAACATATTAAACGTAGCGTATAACAATATCAATAACAATTTAGATTGTGTCATATATTTCCCTTTATCGTCAGAAACAGATTTATTTATCCCGGGGAAAATTGGGTTTCGTTACAGTTCCTCCAGTTTAGGATAAAGTTAAATGTCCAAAGAACAAAGAAATATTCATCTAAGCTTCAGATGTCAACATGTGTATATTGTACCACAATGTCGGTGTATTGTTTCAGAGAGCCTCCCCCATACAAAGATCATATCTTACTTCTTATCCCGAAGCAAACGTAAGAACACTTCGCACTCTTTGTTGTCTCGGTTCTGTGCGATGAGAAGAAAGTAGAATCCAGTCTCAACCTAAGTGATAAAGTCTTCGGCAACATGATGGAGCAGAAGGTTTTCACCAGTCAATAAAGGCAACACAGGTCGTGTTTCAAATCAAGTATACAAATGTTTTCACTCTTCTAATATCGTTGAGATGAGAGCAGAAGGCAAACACAGTCCAGACAGACTCTGAGCAACACACACAAGTATCAAACACACACACACACACACACTCCTGTTGACCCTTCGTAGCACTTCCCTGGTTCAGCTGTCTGCCTACGTTTCCCAGGAGTCTCTGCTGCGACAGTTGTCCCTGGCGACGGGTCTGAAGCTGACTCTGACGGACATCGTGGGGAAGGGGACGTACGGCGTGTCGAGAGCCGTCACCACGCAGCACCTGCTGTCCGTCATCTCTCTGGCCAACACTCTGATGGGCATGACCAACGCCACCTTTGTGGGAGAACACATGAAGAAAGCCCCCGTCAGGTAACTTTTTCCGTTGACTCCGTTAAAAGCAAATCTCTTCGCATCTGTCTTCCTTGTAAACTCATTTCCATCACCTAGCTTCGGCTCATGACCATCACTTCAGTCACATGCTTTTATCCCATGGCATGTTTTTATAATTGTTATGCTACTTTGTAAGACTCTCTAAACTTATATTTTCATATCGTCGTGCTGTTGTTAGGCCTCATTTTACTGGGGATGATTAGGTTGCTCAGTGTCTGTCGATATAACTTTAAAAGTTAGAATTTAAATGGAACTGTTTCAAGCTTGTGTAGAAGTTCTTCTGTGCCCAAGTGGCCAAAAGACCCCCAAAAAACATGTTCCAGGTTTAAGTACAGTAGACAGTATATTTGATAAAAAAATGTAACCAACATTTGGAAAAACATGGACTGTATCTTCTGAAACACTTTCCGGTTAAACCTAATTGACAATTTGGGGATCGTATTCCTTTTAATACAGTCAGAAACTTAAAGGGGACCTACTGTATCATGCAAAATGCACTTTTTGATGTCTTTTATACATCAACATGTGTCCCCGGTGTGTCGGGGAACTCACGCAGCATCAGAAAATAAAACTCTCTCTCTTTTCCTCCGTACCCAAATCTCTAAAAACGGGGAACAGCGGAGCTGATCCAGATTTGCGTCCGATATGACGTAATATCTGAAATGTGGACCCACGGCCCAATCAGAAACGTTGCTATCAGAAACAATGCCCGACTGTTTTGGACGTAATATGGTCGGTGTTTACATTAGCATCGCTAACACTCAGAGCTAACCTGTACTGGAGAGCATGTGTGTGAAGAAGCAGGACGTAAAAAGGAACTCATCTTGTGGTGTAACCGGCAAGAGAGAAAGCCTTTGAGCTCCAGACTGTTTCAGATCCTTGATAATCCATGATATGGCGTTTCATCACGGCAGCATTTAGTTTAGACGGTAGCTGCCGGGTCCCGCATGAGCTCAGACCCCTCCTTTTTTTTGTTATCAATTATTTTTTTGTACCCCAAATCAGCACTTTTGAAACAGGAAGTGAAATAGAGGGATATGAGGCATGGCTAGAATGGGTGATCTGTTTGGTATGTTGAGCAAAACACTTCATAGACATGTTTTTTTATATATCTGAGACCTATGCTATTGCCTAAACATAGCATGATAGGTCCACTTTAAGTTAAATATTTTTACTTCTACACTCGCATCATTGTTGTGGACGTCAGTCAGTAAAATCATCCCAGATTCCGAAAAAAACAAAACCATACATTTGGTATAAACAAAGAGGCAGAGATCAAGATGTATTTATTTTGTATGTATTTAATAGAACATCTTAATCCAAGCTCATTATATCTGGATTTACCAGATTCAACCTGATCTGGCATCAGTACAATTATCTGAATCACAAAGTAAATCCAGAACGAACTGAAATGAAACTGAATTCGAGGCACGAAACCCAGACGCTGCTCACCTAAACAAGAACACCAGCAGTAGCTGAAGTTCAACTGCTGTCAACCGTGTGTGTGTGCTGCCGTTGTTGTGTGTGTGTGTGTGTGTGTGTGTGTGTGTGGCTGATTGTTTAGTCTGTCTGAGCTCTCATTGTGCTGTGAAAGATTTAACATGGAGGTCCTGCTGCTGTAACACAGACACAGCATTTCATTATTTCGTCAATCCTTCACAGCATACCTGCAGGGAGGGCGAGCAAGGCGGAGAGAGAGAGAGAGACACACAGAGAGAGATGTGTAAAGGAACACCGGGTGGACTGGTTGCTTTGTTCAGCTTATTCCACTTGTGTTCAGTCTGTTATTTTGTTATCTTTGTGTTTAATCATCTTCACTTAATAAGGTAACATTAGAACCTCTGAAACAGTCGTTCACTGTTTCCAATATCCTCTTACACCTTTAATTTACTTAATGAGATGAAGATAACTGATGTCTCTCAGTGGAGTGTTTTCCTTAGTGAGTAGCTAGCCGGACATAGCACAACCAAGTCGCTAATTGCAATTAATACAATTAGGAACCAATCCGTTATATTTATTTTTTCAAAGGACTAAGACCATAAGGCCTCTTGAAGCAATTGGACATATCTAAAAAAAAAATCGAGTGGTTCAAGAATGAGTCCTAAAACCCGGGAATGGATGAGTTAGCATTATGCCAAGTCAACGTTTTTGAACATGCTTTTGGTTTAATGCCGGAAATTATTCTAAAATCCAATCGAAAAATGTCATTGCTCTTCGTTGTGCGAGCACTCTATTCAGGGTCTGCCTACAAAAGTACTTACTATAGTAGTTATAGTTTTATCAACTTTTAATACTTTAAAAAGTATTAAAAGTTGATAAAACAATTTAGAGAAAATTAAGGCTATTAAACTACATTTTCCAAGGTTTTACATTTTGTAGCTTGTTTTCTATAAGTATATGAATTGTCCAAAGAGGTTGTGTTCTACAGTCTGCCTGAATGTAGTCATGGCGTAGGTGTGTGGTGTGATTCTGTGGAGTTTATTGATGTTGGGTTTGACGTCATCTGAACAGGACATCGCACGCTCACTGCTTGATAGCGCGCGACGGTCCGTTTACGCCGGTTGCTAAGCAACATCGTTATGGGGAAATGCAAGTCTGCGTCCAAATGGTTGGAAGATAAGGAGGAAGGACAATCAATACTGTATATAGTCGATGTGAGGTGAAGTGTGTCGCCAAGGTAACCGGTTAAAACTTGAAGTGGAGGTGAGGTCTTAAAATGTACGGAAAGGGTCTTAAAGAAGGTCTTAAAAGGTTTTACATCAACCCATTGACTTTGTTTCACACGCAATGATTCAAGGCTTGCTACCTGATGAAACTCTTGCTTCTCAAGACAATAAGAATCGCACAACCTTGAAGTTTCCTATTTTAAAAAGCGACAGAAATGAGGAGAAAAATACAAGTCTCAAACAAATCTGATAAAGCCGACTGAGCTGATATCCAAGAAAGAAACGGGACCAGAAACAAAGAGGCCGGGAAAACTTTAAAAGCTGTTCCTCAGAAGAACTTCTCCTCTTTCCAAATCAGAGCAGCTACAGATGGAGAAAGACTTCTTAATAAAACTCAAACCGGACTTCTCCATAGCCGTCCAAACCCTCCCTCTCAATATTTGAACGTGTTTGGGGTTTTGGCTTTTTCATGTTCCCCATCTCACATTTATGACGGCAGGAACGT
Source organism: Chionodraco myersi (assembly GCA_009756435.1). NCBI lineage: Eukaryota > Metazoa > Chordata > Actinopteri > Perciformes > Channichthyidae > Chionodraco > Chionodraco myersi. Next base: position 4,495 of record RQJG01016869.1, on the reverse strand, counting down.
TTCTTCCCCGCATGCTGGGGTTTGAAAAGAAGCGCTCCTGAACTCTTAGTGTTTTAGTATTTCATCACAACACGACCGCACTCCCTCGCTCCCAGCTCCGACTGAGGCTTGAGCTGCTCCTGAAGTCTAACTAAAACATCAGAAGTCCAACTCAAAGTAGAACAACACAGCTACCTGTCGACATCTCTTGAAGCTACTTCTTCAACAAGTCATACAAAGCTTTCCTAAGGATATTATTAAAGTATATCCGCTCAATGTCCAATCACACCTGACGCACATTTCAACTCTTAGTACTGATTTTTAAAGAGGGTTTTGATGGGAATTTAATCAACTAAGGTTTATTTATTTTATACTAAGATGAGATGATTTATTTGATAACAGCCCCCCAAAAAAATTCCAGCTTGTACACCTTTATGAGATGCACATACTAAGGGTTTTATGCATGTAAATGTTCTGCAAAGGCTAAAATCCCCTGTGCCCCCCCCCCCCCCCTCCATTGGACCCCTTTGTTAACCTCTGTACTATAGTGACATCACTATGTTACACGTGTGTGTCTATTGGCCAGCGCTCCAACATATTGTCCGTGGTTAGCTAAGGGGCGGGACATCTCTAAGCGGTTGACCATTCACAACAGAGCCGGCCAGCGAACTAATCGGAGCAGACTGGGCTCTGGTTTCGGACAGAGGGTGAAAAGAGGTGCTGCGGCACAGGCGGCATGAGGAGGCACTACATCTGAACATTAAGTTAGAAATAAAAAAGAAATCGCAAACTGTGATCTGAAATACAAGTGACACAAACATATACACAAGATATCCCTACGTTATACTTTTGGCGTTTTTAACTGCTAATTGTAGAGCTACCTGGCAGTTTGTGTTGCCTAGCAACCCTTAATGATCACTCCATCGATTGTTGTATTGGAAGTGTTTGTGTGTCTCTGGAAGTTAGACGCCTCCAGTCTGTTCACAGTCAGTCCTCCACCCACAATCCAATAGGCTGGAGCCTGAGAAAAACACACACACACGCACAGGTACACACACACTCTCACACACATGCACACACACACACATGCACACACATCGAGAAATTCAAGCAGTTGGTTGCAGGGAAAACAATTGTGTTAGTGTGAGCTCATGGTTTTATGTATGTCCGCGTTGCTGTTGGTGTGTTTCTTTATATTTGTGTGTGTGTGTGTGTGTGTGTGTTTGTGTGTGTGTGTGTTGGCAGACCTCTATCCTGCCTGCCCATTTAATATTTCATGCCTCCTCTTTGTGATCCCGCTCCAGGCCTCCCAGACCAGGAGGAACCCCGGAGACTCCTCGCAGGACGCTGACCGCCCCCCCTCAGCCCTCCAACCCGGCGCTACAGGCCCAGATCAAACAAGGTAACTACAAAAGGGGAAGGGGGGGGGTTGCTGGCCTCACACACCCCCAGGGCCCTGCGGGGGGGGGAGGAGGAGGGAGGGAGGAGAGGCGGGGGTTTGATAATGCAGCCCACCGGCAATAAAACCCACAGAGAGTTACAGGGGGAAAACCCTGAAACATCACAGGAGCAAGCTGCCGTTCCCCGGGTCAGGAGCGATACAGAGATGTTCTGCAGCTCCGAACATAGTGTGTGTGAAGGCTGCGACCTTTGGTGGAGTCGGATCCAACGCGGATTTACAAGTTAAAAGATTCATACTAAAAAAGTCTTCACAAGGAAACACAGCGTCTAAAATAACTCCCGGTTTTGTTCTCAACCTTGGAGCCCCACGAGTAATACTGTTACAAGAGGTCAAGTCCATTTTATTTATACTGTACAGGCCACATCGAAACTCACAGCTATCCCCACGGGCTTTACAGTCTGCCTAGCACATGACTCCTTTTGTCCGTCCACCCTCAATTTGGATAAGAAATAACTCCCCTAAAAAAAAAAAAACCTGAAACGGAAAATATCGAGGGAACCGCAGGAAGCGGCGGATTTAAACTGTTACGACAAAAGAGAGGTGGATGAATCATCTATAGAAACGGAACAAAACGAAAATAGAAATTGAGAGAAAGGAGAAGTGCACTCTGTGAAGATGAAAGAAAGTTTGGAGTCTTTTCTTTGCAGAGAGAAACCTGCTTTGGTTCACTGTAGGGGACGTTTTAACCAGCCGTCACCATCTGCCTACCACACACACACACACACACACGGCTCGGTACATTCACTCACCAAAAATCAAGACACACACACACACACGTGCCATGGGTGGTACCCTCGGTTGTTGGGGGGAGGCGGGTTTTTAGTGCTATTGTCACGCCTTAATGGAGGCCAAGCGTGACAAGCGTGTGGACTTATTCACGCCACACGCCTATTCAACAGCATTCAGGGGGAACGCTGGGCCGTGACCTCTGCTCAGCCTGCTACTCCAACCTGGGGTGTGTGTGTGTGTGCGCGTGTGTGTGTGTGTCAAAGGCTTTGTGAAGGAGATGGAGTCCCTTTTCACAGAGAAATAAATGAGGAGGCCCCTCTAATATACTGCAGCATTTACCCTGAGAGAAAGAGAGCCGGTGTACATGCACATAATTTAACATACCTAAAAACCTCTCTTACCATCACACTCCTTCATCTAAACACGCATTTATTTGTCTGGGTTTTAGTCCAAACACTGCCCGCAATTTCCACCGGTAATAACTGTTTTTAAAAATCCACGTTTCCCTGTGAATGAACTGATAAATTGTAACCCAGATGTTTTATAAAATTAGCAAAAGAAATGCAGACGGTTACTTTGTAATTTCATGTTTCTATCCGTCAGAATTGACTGATCAAGATAAGCTCAAAGTGGCGCCATACGTTTATTAGAAAACGATTGTACTCGTGTCGAAAACAGAATGCAACAAGCCGGTTAAGTACTTGAAGGCCAATCAAACCTTGAGACGAGAAATACATATATGATGCATAATGTTTACTTTTAACGACTATCATACATGAGAGGAACACATGCGTCACTCCCGGGCAAAGAGTATGGCTCCGCCCACTTTTGGGGGAAAACAACGCGGTCATTTGAGTGCAATACAAATTCTGAAGTTTTGGTCAATCCGATCAGAAATGTAAGAAAACCGTGGATTTGTGGATCTTCAAAGAGCCCGATTCCAATGGCCAGACAGGCGAACTATTACATTAAGCCATTCGAAATAGTCGATCGTGCTCGATATATATGGTTAAATATAGCAGTCGGCGATCGATTTCTTTCATCGAGTCACTTTATGGCCCCGCCCACTTTTGGGGGAAAGGACGCTGTAATTTGAACGGCGATCGAGCCTGAAGAGTCCTTTCTTCTTAGAGGAAGTCCAGAAACACTCAACTCTGGATTATTTTTTATGTTTGAGGAGCAATAACCGACACAGCAGCTTGTTGGCATGATAAAACTATTATCTTCCGCCTCGCTCATGAGAGAAACAGCTGGAGAAATTACAGCCTCGTCTACCGATTTTAATTTAACCATACATCGAGCCTGATCGCCGTTTTCCAATGATTTAATGTAATTGTTTGCCTGACTGGCCATCGTGACCGGGCTCTTTGAAGATCAGAAAATCCACGGTTTTAAACACATTTTGATCGGATTGGCAAAAACGTCAGAATGTGTTTTGACCGTCGTTCAAATAACAGCGTTGGTTTCCCCCCAAAAGTGGGCGGGGCCGTAACTTTTGCCCGGAAGTGACGTAGGTGTTACTCTCATCTATAGGCTAATAGATATACTCCAAGCATTTTGGAGGCTAATCCTTTTAGATGATGGTGCCAAAGCTTTAATTATGTCATGTGGATTTTAAGACTCCTCCTAAATACTGTTCTCGTCAACATATTTAATTGAGACTGCAAAACTCTGGGAAGCCCTTCAAGGTGTTTCAACACTTTAATTGATTGGCAATGCTGACACAAATACAGTGCTATACTGACCATGTTATATTGTGACATAGCTTTCCTTAAACTAAACTGTATTTGACTTATCGATGATAACATTTAACTGCTTTAGTTTGAACTTGAGTTTTGCTGCGTGAAGTTACAGCGACCTGATTTCTCTCTACGTTAGCTGTGAATATTAAAGTATCATCTGCATATTGGGTTGTTTGAGACCCACATCCAAGCCTTTTCTAGAGGGCACTGTCCTCGATTATGATTGGACCTTAAGTAGATGGTACAAAACACAAGGTGAAGAAGTTGTATTAAACTCCTCATTCAGCAGATTTTCATTTTGAATGTATGTTCCTGCACTGATGTTTGCGACCTGCTCTCATCTTCTCTGTCTCTCTCCGTCCAACACTGCATGGCTTCAGCCGGCTGACTGCACAAACACTTCTCTCCAATATTTCTTTCTCTGTTCTTTCAGTCAATGTCTCTGCGTTTTCCTTAAACCCTCAACTTATGGGACGTTGCTATTTCTCTGATATGTCCTGTTGTGATTTCTCTGTTTGTATTTCAGTTTTTCTAATGTGTAACTGTAAAGATATGTACCGTCTATGACTGCATCGAGGTGTGC
>RQJG01016867.1:0-20962 GCA_009756435.1 Chionodraco myersi | reverse complement strand
GAGGCTTCCAGCCCGGGAAACCCTTCGGCCAAGGTCAGACATGATACACATTTATTTTACTGTGGCTTACATACATATATTTATTCCCCGAGTTATCTTTTGGTTCTGATTTCTGTTGTCTTACCTTCTTTCTACAGGGTCCATGGTGCTTCCAAATCCAAACTTCCCAATGGTCCCCCACGTTCGACATCCAGTCAATCTGAACTTCCTCCAACAAAAGAAGTAATCTTGGGTTTCCTTTTTAATTAGTTTTATGATCGGTAACAAAACAAAGACAAATTATGGACCCATCCCATAATTTGATCAGACGGATTTTTCAAAAGAAATAGATTTTCTCATTTTTGTACTGTTTTTATTTCCTGTCTCATTACATTGATTTGTGATACAAATGTCAAATATTTTAATACCCCCATTTTTGAGGGGGTCCAAAAAAGTCTTTTTATTTTGTGTGTAAAGTAAGGAGGAAAAATATAAACCTTTATTTTTATTAGCTGTATTCATACTTTGCTTGCAATATGAAGGCTTTGAATAGACGTTTGTTTTAAAAACAATCTTAACATGTCACCCTAAGTATGTAGTGCCAAAAGCAGGGATAGCAAGAAAAAAGGGAACAAAAAAATAAAGAAAAAAGCAAATGACTATTTTGTGTTGTGTGTGTTCATTTCTTCATTGTTGTGTTTCTATGTAATGCTTCAGATGCACATAACATACACTTACATGGCTATGCTATGTGCGCACTTAGTCCGACATGCTATTAAAATACTTCAATTATGGTAATGGTTATACAATTGTAGATTAGCAGGTTAATTATAATAGTTGTGATCTTGAAAATCTGCCATTGTAACAACCTTGTTGCATGTCACCTAAGATTCATGATGTTAACACTGTGAATGAGTCCTTCTTCAGCTTAACTGAAACTGCGGAGGGGTAAAAAAGAGAACAAATTGCATCATAAGCTCATTTGCATAGAGCAGATACAGCATCTGAAATTTTGGTTTCATCATGCACCTTATAATCTGGATTTACTGCACTTTGCTCGTGGAGTTCCTCAGGGAATACAGAGTTTACCTACTAAAGTAGGCAAGTGTGATCAAGGCCATATAAAACCATCAAAAACTAAATGTGTTGGCACTTCGCTTTGATTTATTGTATTCAGTTTTTTGGGGTACCTTTCTACCACAAACTTGCTCTTTGGTGACCAACGTTACATAGGTAGCGTGATTACAACTTGGACAATTCCATCTGCTGAGGAAGACTTGATTAAAAGCTCTGGCAAGCATTTGTGAGATGAACAGCAGAGCTGAGTATGTTGGGTGCGCCCATGAAAAATGTGACGAGTGTTATTTGGTGGATTTGATGATTGAAGTCTGATAAATAAAGACATATTGGCAACAATTTATTGATTAACAATTGATTCATTTAACAAGCAGCCTCAGTAGTGTGTGGAAGAACCATACACAGCCACAACAGCCTCTCCTCCTCATGCTGTCACCAGCCTGCTCACACTGCTGTGGGATGGCATACCATTCTTCAACCAGCATTTGTCCCAAGTCACCCAACGTGGTTGTGTTGGTCACTCTGGAACGGACAGCAGCCCAAGCTGATCCCACAAGTGTTCAATGGGGTTGAGGTCAGGACTGCAGGCAGTTCATTCCATCTTCTCCACTCCTACCCTATCGGTGCAGCAAAGCCTTCTCTGCGTCTTCTCCACACTGTGACCCTACGATCCATGTGCTGTAGGCATAATCTGGACTCATGGCTGAACATAATGATCCTCCACTTGTTGAGGTTCCAGTGGTCTGAACACAATGTTCCTCCACATGTTGAGGTTCCAGTTTAAGTGGGCCTGATGGTGAAGGGCAGTCATGGAAGGCCTCCTGGCATCCGTACGAGACCGGAGAGTGGCTGCTGTTTGGCATTGGCAGAGGAGATTTGTCACATTTTTCATGGGCGCTCCCCACATACTCGGCTCTGCTGCTCATCCCACAAATGCTTGTTCCTCACAAATTTGGTACCATTAGAAAGGTAAGAAAACAGGCTTTCCAACGGTATAAGATGTATTGCCAAAATGCATTGTTACAACATAGAAATCATCTACCAAACACAAATTGCCTTACTTTTTGGGTTAAATTTATTTTACACCACTTATCTATAGTCAGTTAACAGTGGGATGAGTTTGAGCAGACTGCATCAACCAGATCTGACTGGGGGATTCCAAGGCGCTCCCAGGCCAGCGTGGAGATGTAACCCCTCCACCTGGTCCTGGCTCTGCCCCTCGTCTCCTAACAGCTGGTATTGGCTGGAACCCCTCCTTTGGGGCCAGGTTGCATCCTTACCAGAGGCCTGAGCCACCTCAACTGGCTTCTTTCTACAGGTAAGTTAACTTTTTGTTATTACGGAAGTACATTACCTTACATACAGTTAAAGGGGAAAGGAAACACCAATTACAGCTATAATATTCCGGTAGTTTATTCATTTTACAATGGATATTGATCGTAATATTTATTGTATATGATATTACTCGCCAAAAGAAAATTAATTATCCGCCGGCCGGGTGGGGAATTCCAGGACCAGGCCGCCGCCATTAGGGGAGTCCCAAATGGTGACGTCACTGGGTGGGTCTTCGCTCCGGGTATCCATACCGGAAGTCAACACAACGTAGCAGATATGGCAGCGATGGAGGAATTTTGCAATGAGCTGGACGTTTTGAACGATGAATTTGACTATTCGTCGGGAGATGACATTGATGTGGAAGCATCTACAGTTACCAGGCATCCCATGGACTATGCTTATGAACCGATTCGGTCGAATAGAGTGGCATACGATCCGGAATCCGCCGAAAGTACCGACGGTTCTGAACTCGCTGAGTGGGCCCACCAGTTCCAGTACCGACTCGGTCTCAGAGGAAGAAGATGTTGCTCAAAACCCGGGACGAATGGACAACACAGATTGGTGTACATGTAACAATTGTGTGGTGATGCCATCGGAAAATGTCAAAAAAATAAATAAAAATAAAAACATACTAACTCTGTTATCCTCTTCGGCCCCACGGAACCGAAATTGCGTCATTTGCAGGAAACAACGTCTAAGGAACCTTAATATTTAATAAACTATGAATATTTTATATCCATATAACGGGAAAAAACTAATTTAACTGATCTTTTTATTTTATTTTTTCAAAAAACACACACAATGCTAACAGTGAGCCTCTGAATTAGCCCCGAGCGAAAAATGCTAACCTATTACTGCACCGAAAATCACTCCTAGCTCCCTTATTACTTATCCTAGCTGCACATCCAACACATTGTTTATGATCGTAAAGACACAGAATCTCACCTCAACACTGAAAGATACAAACTCGCGAGCTTATCAACAAAAACGTACATCAAAACAAGTGGCACTAGGTACTACTAACATGCGCTAGGTTAACGGCTTACCTTCCTCATTGTCTGGTCTAAACTGGTCTTCAATGGCATTACAACGATAAAAACGATGATGTAGTTAATCCATAGGTTAATATACAATGGGGCTGTGTCCCCTTTGAAATGTTCTGATAATCTATAAGCAATACAACTGCAATTCCGTTATCTGCTGTCCGCTCTGTGCTCCGTGCGCTCTGGGTCCTGCAATACCATCCTTTGAACACCTAGTCCAGCAATACTAGCCTTTTTAGGGCTGTTTTCGACAGATGAGCGTGTGTATGCCAGTTTAATTAGTTGAGCTATAGAACACCCCCAATTCTCTATTGCACGTCATAATAATAGCTACCATTTAGTTTGGACGCGATTGCGTTAATTAATAAGGTCACACTGTGTCAGTAAATACATGTGTGAGCTAGTAATCTGGTAGTGCTGCAATATTTACCTCTCTCGGCAGCTGAAGCAACTCGTTTGGTGGCTCGAACTTCACGTTTGTTGACACTGTCATTGTCTTGCGCGGCCGACGTGCTGGGACGGTCGGTGTTCCCGACTGCATACGTTGAGAAATCGAATATTGTGGGAACAGATCCTGGCTTCAAATCCGATGTTTTGTATTGAACCGGGCATCCAGACTCATCAAACCTCATTTTGTGGACATAATCGTCATTTTTAAAGTGTTGCACACAGGTGCGTAGCCTACTGATTCAGCGGCGGATCGGACCGTTTCATGGAAATAACCCATGCTTTGAGCAGCTTCTCATCCTTTAGTGGCAGCCTATGGAAATGTACTTCTTCCTTCTTCGTATAAAATCCATTTGTGCAGCCTGGGGCAATACAATAAACTCCTGACGACGACCGTTTTCTTGTAATGTAAACTACTGGTGCATTGCACGCCATGTTGTTTGTTATTGAGCTTTGGCCCAGGAAGCCGTACCCACTCAGTGACGTCACTGGGAAAGTCCCGGAGCAATGGAAGCGCCCATGGTCATTAGGCACGTATTTCAAAAAATAAATGTGCGTATCTCGATCGTTTACATTGGAAATAGACTAGATAAATACATTTCCTAATGGGAATATTGTCGCATGGAAAGCAGTTTGAAAAGTGTTTCCATTTCCCTTTAACAATATGAATATGTTGCAATGCAGCTTTTGGCCACCAGTGGCAGTACAGTCCTCACTGCTGCCCAGGAGCACTGAAGTCAGTGAGCAAGGAAGACATCCAGCGCTATCTTTGATTTTACACACGTTTGTTTCCTTCAAGACACTTCTATCTGTTGTATTTTGTTTAACTTACATCTTAATACTTCTTTTTTTTCTTATTTTATGAATTATGCCATGTTTCCATCTGAAAGCTGTCCAGGATGAATCACATTTACAAATGTTTCATAATAAACTGCAGTGTTAAAGGTGGGGTAGGTACATTTGAGAAACCAGCTCGAGATCGCCAGAATTAGAAAATACACAACCGGAGAAAATCTGCCACTTCCTTACAGAGCCCCTCCTCCAACACACACGAACGCGCACATGACCAATGAGGGCACGAGATAAGTTTGTGCACAGAGGGAAGGCTGACAGGCAGGTAGGCCATCCAGTTACTTTAGCCGAGCCGGCTAAAATGATTGGTCGTGCTTTTTACAGTATTACGGCTTCCACAGATGAAATTTTTTCATGGATTTTTTGTCAAAGCACTTAAGATATTCATTGCTATCGGGATGTTAAGAGCATTCCATGGAATATAACAAAAAGTGTATCTCGAGCCGGTTTCTCAAAATTACCTACCCCACCTTTAAGAGTCTGTATCAAAAATAAATGTCAATGTTTCTAATAGTTGCCACTATGTTTCGCTTTAATTCGTCATAATAATGGACCCCAACTCTCAAGACTGAACAAATAAAACTTTTTGTATCTGTGTAGTTTTACTTTTATTTCTACCTTACCTTGATTTTTTCATCATTAGAAGACTCCCAGAAGCTGAGAAAAAGTTGGTTATATCAGTAATAGACCTTTTGTCCAGATATATGGGCGAGTGGTCTCGGATCGATGAACGTGTGATGTGGAGCTGCCACAGTTTCTCTGTTGATCTCAGAGGAGAGCAGACAGCTCCTCTCTGACAGCCTTATCTCTGTCCTCAGACACATCTTATGGAAGAATATGTGGGGGTTTAGCTTCAGTTGTGGTACATGCGATGCAGTTTAACAATGAATCTGTGATGTGGATCATAGAGGTGGAAGATGCACTTTAATCTTGAACCTTAAACGCTTCATTATGATTGGATTTCCTTCAAATTAGAAACTTAAACTGAAATGAATCCTTAACAGACCAAAGCAAATCAGTAAGCTCTACATTTAAAGTGGTTAATTTAAAGCCATAATTATGTTCCCTAATATTGTAAATAAAAGGCAACCTGAGATCAAATGTAAAGATTCAGAGAAGCCTGATTTTATATTAAGGACTTGCATGTATTTTTCAATGTTGGCTGATCATTGTTTCTGGCATTTGGTTAACACTCAAACAAATATGTGTTATTCATACAGGGCTTTTATTGTTTGCAGTAAAGAAAAATAGAGATCTAACAGCTGCTGAATGACCTTCAGAAAAGTCAGAATCTGCATGTTTGTTCTGTGTTCTAAAGCCACGAGTAATTGACAGCGATAAAGTGTCATTGAGAGCTGTCTTTTAAGGTTACATTTAAATGATAACTTGTTCTGTTGTTACCAGAGCTGGGATCAGAGCTGTGGAGTCTTTGGGGGAATGTAGGACCTGGAGTGATCACCAGAGGGCTCAATCACACACAGCCTGACACAATTAACACCAGGGAAGTAAAGCCTCCATGTTTCTGTGGTTAAACTCACCTGGAAGTGACCTAAAACAAGCAAATGTAAGATTATTAACTTCATAAATAACATGTAAATTATGAGATTTTTTGGTGTCAAAGTATCCTTTATCAATCAATCAATCAATCAATCAATCAATCAATCAATCAATCAATCAATGTTTATTTATATAGCCCAATATCACAAATGTTACATTTGACTCAGTGGTCTTCACAGTGAGTACAGAATATCAGTGTGACAATACGACACCCTCTGTCCTTAGACCCTCACATCGTACAAGGAAAAACTTCCGGAGAAAACTCACAGTATAAAGGGAAAAATGGGAGAAACCTCAGGGAGAGCAACAGAGGAGGAATCCCTCTCCCAGGACGGACAGACGTGCAATAGATGCCATGTGTAAATTGAAAAGATAATACATTTGCAACATAGGTAGTCCAAATGTTTGGAAATGCATGTGTGTATAATAGGAAGATGAATCCACGAGGATATCCATCCAGGACCGATGATCCAGGACCACAGCCACGACTCAAGATCCAGGGCTCGCGATCCAGGACACAGGACCGCAGGATCATTCATGACTCCGGATCCCGGCGTATATAGACACCAAAAAGAAAGACATTTGGGGAAGCTGGGTTAATGGGAACATGAGAGTACACAGGTACAGACAGAGAGAAGGAAGAAGTAAGCTGTCCCCCGACAAACTAAGCCTATATCAGCAAAACTAGGGGCTGAATCTAATCAGCCCTAACTATAAGCTTTATCAAAAAGGAAGGTCTTAAGCGCACTCTTAAAACGGATAGGGTGTCTGCCGCCCGAACACAAACTGGAAGCTGATTCCACAAATGTGGAGCTTGATAAGAAAAGGCTCTGGCTCCCATTGTACTTTTAGAGATTCTAGGAACAACCAACAACCTGCATTCTTGGAACGCAATGCCCTAGTAGGACAGTAGGGTATAATGAGTTCTTTAAGGTAAGATGGCGCCTGCCCATTAAGGGCTTTGTAGGCGAGAAGAAGAATTTTAAATTCTATCCTGTGTTCTATAGGAAGCCAGTGTAAGGCAGCCAGAACAGGAGTAATGTGGTTCCTTTTCCTAACTCTGGTTAGTACACGAGCCGCAGCATTTTGAATCAGCTGAAGCGACTTGATTGACTTCTTGGTACTCCCTGATAATAAAGAGTTACAATAATCCAGCCTAGAAGTAACAAATGCATGGACTAGTTTCTCTGCATCGTTTTGAGGCAAGATATGCCTGATTTTTACAATGTTACGTAAATGGAAGTAGGCGGTCCTTGAAATTGATTTTATGTGGGCGTTAAAGGATAAATCCTGATCAAATATAACACCAAGATTCCTTACAGTCTCACTGGAGGCCAAATTAATGCCATCCATAGTTAGTATATCTTTAGATAATTTGTTTCGTAGATTCTTCGGGCCAAGTACAATAACTTCAGTTTTGGTCGTGTTTAACATCAAAAAAAGTTTAAGGTCATCCACGTTTTTAAGTCCTTAAGGCAGTCTTGAATTTTATTTAGATGATTAATTTCATCAGGCTTGATTGATAAATATAGTTGAGTATCATCCGCATAACAATGAACATTTACAGAATGATTCCTTATAATATTGCCTAACGGAAGCATATATAATGTGAACAAAATAGTATCAAATGCAGCACTGAGATCGAGCAAAACAAGAATAGAGACAAGTCCCTTGTCTGAGGCTATTAGAATATCATTTGTGACTTTAACCAGAGCTGTCTCTGTGCTATGATGTGTTCTAAAGCCAGACTGAAAATCTTCAAATAAATCATTGTTTTTTAAGTAATCACACAACTGTTTTGCGACCGCTTTCTCACGAATTTTAAAGACGACATTAGTTGCATTGAACTGATCTTTTTAATAAGTTGTACTTACAATTTAGTGAGAAATATGGGCTTGTGCTTCACTGAGGATCTTTGTTATTCTGACAGGGAGGCAAACTGCAGTTATTACACTTCGTGTTTTGAAATATGTGTAACTCTGTTCACATAAAACCCACACTGCTCAAACTTCGTTACCTTTCCTAAAATTGGTATATTTATTTATTTATTTTGGGGCATGGGGAATGAAGAGAAAAAAATATATGAGCATTTTATGAGCATGGGATTTTGACCCCTCATATAAACATATGCATAATGCTGCGCTATACTTTGCGGCCACACGCCGTTGCCAAGCAACGTTTAATATAAGATCTATAGCTAGAACTAGCTAGATCTGAAAGATTTGGACAAAAACGCGAGTGAAGTATAACCGGACGCGAGAGAGAGAGAGATCAGAGATCAGATCAGCTGCTGCTGAGGGAGAACACGCAGCTCTGCATGATCACAGCTCCGCCGCTGTGACGGACCGGTGAGCGAAGCAAAACACACTAAAAGTTAGACCTAACACACTTTGCTAGTTTATCTACTCTGGAACAAGCTAAACTAGCTATACATATATTTATTCTTTACTGTCTGGTCACTATGCAGGTTCAGTGAGCTGCACGAGACTGACGGGCTGTCAGGAGAGGGAGAGGAAAAGAGAGCACCCCGTTTATTTTTCCCATTTTATTATCTAGAATTACTGTAAACCTTTGAATAAAGTAGCTAATCTACTATTAGTTTGTTTAAATGCATTAATCACGTTTTTTTCATTCATTAACATAAAATAAATCTCACGTACCCCCTGCAGTACTCCAACGTACCCCTAGGGGTCCGCGTACCCCCATTTGAGAACAACCACTGCTCTAGATCGTGGTTCCACACCTGGGGGGCACCCCCCTGGGGGGGGGGGGCGCCAAAGATCGCAGGAGGGGCGCCAGGCCTCAGATGATTTGAGGCCAAATATCATATTTAGACTTCTTTTTTTTTTTACTTCAAGTTAGTAGCTATTATAGGCATAACAAGACAGAAATGTATAATTCTTTTTTTAATAGAAATGTGTCTTCTGCCCGTAAAGTGTCCAAACCAGGCTTAAGCGCATTTGTAAAACATAGTCATTGGCCATGCCGGTTTCAGTTGGATTATTTGTCTCAGTTGCTCCGATCAGATCGGTCTCCTCCATTTTGTAGATTATTTACGACTTTTGAATCCACATAAACACATCGGCAAAATCCGGTTTACTTTGAGCATGTGTTTTAAACAGTTTAATCCCCTTGTGAGTTGTTCCCACTTGCGCCGTCCTTTAATTTCTTCATACAGCGGGAATCCAAATGAATTAATCCTGAGTCCAATAACCATCAAAGTCACTCCAACAGTGCTCCTTAATTACGCTTTAATCCTCCTTTAACAAAATACTTCACATTCATCCAGTTTGTGACAGTAGTTGTAGCTTTTTTGAGACTTTTAAACTTGAATTACCGCTGTTTGCCCCCCCCTTGTGTGTGTGTGTGTGTGTGTGTGTTGTGTGGTGTGTGTGTGTGTGTGTGTGTGTGTGTGTGTGTTTCATAACAGTCTGCAATTAAATGGTTGTCTCCTGTCTCCCGATCATGCAGACTGCATGGGGCCTCACCTTGCGGGGGGAGCCTCAACTGAGCCGCAAATGCGGTGCACCTATGTGCTTATGCGGCGCAATTAGTGTGGTATCGCTGCTGCGAGGCTCCACTAGCAACCCCCCCGTCGATGCTCACGAAACAGAGGGCCTCATCATATAACTTTGCGTGGGGCCTCCAGTTGGCCAGGGACGGCCCTGCTCCTGTGTGCTCCACTTCCTCCTTGGTGCACCGGTAACTTTCTCAACAAAAACAAAAAAAAGTCAGGATAACGGGTTATTTTGTCGTGTGCACGAGATACTTTCTCGTGTTTCAATTACATTTTCCACTCATTTTAATAAAATGTCAATAATTTTATACTGGTGTGAATTATATTAATATTAAATAACTTTGTATCAACCACTATTACATTAGGGTTAGGGTGAGGGTTACATTATATCTTTGCAATTGAATACATTAACACAAAACTCAAATCGGGACCTCTATAACATCAGTAGGCCTATTTGTATTTAATATACCATGGCACTTATTTGACCTCTTGTTTATAACCAGTGTAAGAGTTTTAGGTTATATTTTACTTTATATTCCTCCTGCTTCACTAATGTGAAAAGTTTCCATCCATACATCTTTTTAAATTGGTTATTAATAAAAAATCTAGCCGGTATATTTCCAGCTAAAAGTTGTCATTTGGATACAAGTGGCTTTTATTGCCATATTTAATGATGTGTTATTTTTGAGTAAAACAAAAAGTATTTTAACAACAATATAATATTCGAGCCGTATGCCCAATGTTATATTATATTATATTACTGATTCAAGTGTCAATCAAGTTCGTCAACAAGCCCCGCCCTTCTCTAAATGTGAAACACGTGGCCCCGCCCCTCCTCCAATGCTCCCTAATGGGCGTTGATTTCCGGTATCTAGCGTCTGTATTTTCAGGTTCCATAGTGTGGGTTCGGTGTGTGTGATGCATGTGTGTGTTGGGCGTGTGTGAAAGAGTTTGTAGTTTGGTTGTAAACGTTCCCAGCTCGGATACTGTCACCGCCTTGCACCGCAGGCAGGCACCGTGTTCCTACATGCAAGTTACCTTAGCGGCTCCACAATCGTTGGCCAGCAATGACCGAAAGCCCCAGCACCAAGCCAGCGAATGGGGACGTGTGTCAGCGTGTGAAGAACGGACTGAAGCCGGAGAGAAACGGCTTGGCGAAGAGCCTCTACCGCTGCCATGAGAAGAAGTCCAAGCACCACGGCCAGCCCGAGGAGGAGGAGGTGAGGCCCGGGATGGGACGGGGAGTGGAGGCTGGTGAAGCCTGGGAGGCATCTGTTGTGTGGATCCGGAAACACCCAGAAATGCTGTCATGTTGTAATTTTTATGAACTTAGGCGATATTAGTATAACACTGTATGACAGCTTACATGTATTAACCGAGCCCTGCTCCTTATTGTCTGACAGTTTGTTGTCATCGAGCTTTGCTTTTCTCGATTACCGAGCGAACGCCAAATCCCGTATGAAATATTATAGTTTAAAGAGTTGTCGACCTTTCTTAAAATTATATTCACCCAAAATATATGAATAAATCCATTGATCTGAATCATTGCGATACTCTTTTCAATTCGGCAGCATCAGAATTGCATCAATTATTATCTAATTGTGTTGAAATGTAAACTTTATGAGGGGTCTCGTGTTGCGTTCCACCGCCCACTCAGTTATTTTATAAGAGGGAGGTTGATTTAAAAAAAGGCGGGTGTGACAACTCAGAAACGTGACATATTGCACTGAATTTAAGTTCATAATATGTATGCCGAATTTAAGACGAGGTCTTTCTGCAGATCTCTTTACACATTTGATAACATATGTTCACTTGTGACGAAGATATAACCACGATTTCTAAAATAATCAAGTAGCTCATGATGCATTTACATCAGAGCTAGTAAACAACTTGGGGCAATTCATTTCTCTCCCTGGATGAAATCATAATTTTAGACAGTCCATCTTAATAAGTAGGGTAATTGTTATGTGGTGCACACTTTAGTATATTACTTTGTGTTCTTATTTCCCTTTTTTAAACTAGAACATACTCATCAGCATTTAGGCTCATGTGATGGTGTATATTGCACACTTCAGTGGCTATACAAGTTTGTAAAAGTGAGCAACTCCCTCCATAAAAAAGATGATGAGTTAGTGAATAGGGAGACTTTGAACCAATACACCTGCTGTCCATAGAGACTACATGCGTGCCTCAAAACAACATTACTTAATTAATTTTGCACCATTGGATTCACCCTCTGTGAAAATGAATATGTCCCCTCAGACATTGTGAACGTTCAGACACATTGTCATGTTGTGATACAGAGTTTTACTTTTTTTAAAGGGCCTTAATTTAGGGTTCATATTTATATGTTGTGCCTCTACTGTGATATCCCAGTTGGCTCTGATTGGTCAGCTGACCGGCTCTGTTGTGATTGGTCAGCTGACCGGCACTGTTGTGATTGGTCAGCTGCTTAGAGATGTCCCACCCTTAGCATATTAGGTACAATGTGTTGGAGCCTAGCCAATAGAAGCATGAGTGTTACATAGTGCTGTCACTATGTTACAGAAGTAAACAAAGAGTCCAATGTAGGCCGAGCAGGCAGGCGGTGGGGGGTAGTGTGTGGGAGAGAAACTCCCTCTGGAGGAAACACAGGGATTGTAGCCTTTGCAGATCATTTACATGCACAGAAAGCTATAGAACACAATGCAGGAAAAGGAAAACACATGAGCTTAAATCTTCCAGTTTATTCAAATAAACTGCATTAGGATATATATTTTTTAAATCCTCTGGAGCAGAGAGAGGAGCTGTGGATTATTGTTATTGAGGAATGCATCAGTGTTTCTTAGGGTCAACAACACTAAACTCACTACTTAAAATGAAAGAGCACATGTTCAATGTGAAAAGTGACAGTAGATATAGATTAGTTGCAATTTGGTGCAATATATATATTAAAAAAAATATATATATAAATTATAATTTTCTTTTTCTTTTTAAACACCTTGAATTTCAGGGGGGGGCGCGGGGCTCCGTTGGTGGGGCCAAGACAATGGCAGGGGAGACACTGAACATGCTAAAATACGTGCATCTTCCTTGGTTGTTCTCTTCAAATCAATTCCATCTTGACATTTTGAAGCTAGATAACTGTTGACCGGTCATTGTGCTCACCAGCCATTGCAGTGCTGGGAAAACCCCGTTTCCTCTGCTCATGTTTCAGCTAACTAGGCTGATAAAGTGGTGAGTGAACCTCAGCTGATTATTGTGCGTGCAGATGTCAGCGTTGCTACTCTGTAAGGTATTTGAGAGGGAGGCATGACTGGTCACATGCAGCGCCTAATAGCCATGAGCACCGAGACGCGCATGATGGGGAAGGCGAACTGCAACAAGTCTGAGAGTAGTGAGCTTCTGTCCAGAAAATAGACATGTGGAGTTTCAGTATAAAAGATCATATCCATGTTGAGTGTGCAAATGCACATAAAAACATAACATCAACACAAGCTAGATCTTCCCATATTTGGAATGCAAAAGCTTTCCCCCCTGTCATTTGTCAAACAGTGTTTTCTGCCCTGTATAGTTAGTGTACAGCTGCACCAGAGCTAATACCATGTTATCTCCCCTCCACGTACAATAAGACTGCACATAAGTCACCTTCATGAGTTGCACTAATCTCAGCCAACTATAACAGAAGACAAACTGTTTTCTCATTAGGAAAAAAGGAGAGGAAGTCACAGGACGTCAGGCTGCACATTTATATAAAGTGGATTTTAACATGAAAGGTTGAAGAGGTCTTATTATACTCATTTTCAGGTTCATATTTTTATTGTGTGCCTCTACTGTGACATGTAGATGTTCAAAAAAGTCTTTATTTGTATCATACTGCCTGTGCTAACTAAAGTAATAAAATAAATGTAGTGGAGTTAGAAGTACAATGTCCAAGACAAAGAAGCTAGTAGTACATACTTTAGTTCCACCACTGCACTGGGTCCACATAAAACCAACAGTAAACAGAATATTTAGTTTGAATACTTAATCCATCATTGTAATGATTATTCTGTCAACTTTTAAGCTTTTCTGTTGTGGGCACATTCCAACCAGAACATTTACATTTTTCAAAATCTATAATATTGTTATTTCCCAAATGAAAATAAATAGTAATATGAACTCACAGATACTATTATTGGGAGATAGATTTGATGAAAACTGGCAATTCCTACTGTATGTGCATGTCATTTATCTACAATGCTTGCTTTCCATGTCTCCAGGTCAATGCAACATCGCATCATGGCGTCCCGTACAGTCGGCCCTTCGTTGAGTCTTACGAGCAGACACCAATGCTGCCAGCCGTCTTCACCTACATGAGCTACGGCATTCTGACCATCTTCGGCTACCTGCGAGACTTTCTCCGTTACTGGAAGATCGAAAGATGCAACATCGCCGGGGAGAAGGAGGAACAGAGGGTAGGAGAAGCCACACACCTGATCCTTTAGTGCACAGCTTTGTATTCATTTATGTAGCCCCCCTGACTTCCTGTTTTCTTTCTGGTTTGGCAATAGCAGCGACGTTATGAATTATATTAGAACATATTAACAGCTACACTGCAGCCAACTGGTTATGCAGCTTCCATTCTCTGTTGGTGACTGCAGGATGACGACGTATGAAAAGGGCCTGAAATCTCATATGGGGACATTTTGTAATGCCTTCCTGTGTATCTAACTACCTATCGATTGTGTGCTATCTGATAACCAATCTAGCCAACTTGCCAACTTTAGCTGTCCATCTTATCTAGGGTAGTGGTTGTCTAATATAGTGAGGTGGGCTGAAGATCGGAAGGTTGTGAGTTCAAACCCCGCCAGGAACACCACCACTAGTGTACCCTTGAGTAAGGCACTTAGCCCTTAGTTACTCCAGGGAGAATGTCCCTGTAATCGGTCATTGTAAGTCGCTTTGGATAAAAGAGTCAGCTAAATGAAATGTAATGTAAAAAAAATCTTTCTAGTTAGCTAGCTATTCTCATTATTTAATACCCTATGGATAAACTTACAGTGCCCACTCTTCTAGCAGTAAGATGTATCATAAGAACACTGTCGACATGTTCTTTTTGTTGCCAGATTGAGCCAGCTGCTCCTCGCGTCGGCAGAAATGTGTGCATTCAGCACACTGTTGAATGGAAGTGATTTGCTAGGCTGAGCACGTGCTGCTTCTAGTATGGAAGTTGTCCATGTTAATGTCAAAACAACAGTGACAAAGAATGGAAAAAAACTAGACTTAATCCATTTCTTGTTTTGTTAACTTGACTGGACTAAAGTGATATTTGCACTCCACATAGTTTACCAATAGTCGAAGCTACGGGGCTCTCGTATTTCACACACTGTTCGCAGCAGTTCTTAAGTGTTTGAAGAGGAAACAACACTTTGCAAACAAAACCTCAGAGCATTTGATGTGATCTTGTCAACCACAATGATATCACAAAATGTAAATGATAATGATGATAAGATAAGTCTTTCTCTGTGTTGAAACACTATAACACTAATATTCCCCCTAAATCGCTTTTTTCCCTTTGCAATTCAGTGGAATGTGCGCCAAAGATTGCATTTTGTCAGTAAACAGCCAATGGCGGAGTTATCAGAACATTTGGAACACGTCCTTGACCACTGGGATTGTTTTCAACCTGTTGTGTAACTTTTGATAGTGAAGCCCATTGTTTCGAAGTATTTGGTTATGTTGAGGAAAGGAAGCTAGTGAGATAGACTTGGGGAAGTCATTAGCTCCCCCCAACGGATGTTTCCACCAAGAACCAAGGAACATGAACTGTCAGTCATGTGTTTTAATGTGAAAGATCATATTCCTTCCAGCTAAGCTTTCCAAACAATGCCTGGCATGTCGTTCTTTGATGTTACTGGTAGATTTGATACATTCCTACCACTTCACTGCAGTAGCTCGAGGACTTCTACAGTTATTAGCTGGAATGGATTTTCATCACCTCTTTCTGCCATGTCAGAGCTCTAATTCAAGTTGCTTTTAATTATATGTATACGAGTCAACACTGTAATTTTAGATATCTGAAACAACATTTTGACCCGTACATTTAGAACAACTTTTGCCAAGCATTTATGAGTAGCCATGATTCAGAATCAAGAAATCCATCATTCCCTTAATTTTCCTTTTAAATATATTGTGTTTTAACTAGTCAAAATGATGTCGTAGCAAACTCAAAACTGGAATTAGAATATACATAATTCAATTGTATATTCTATCAAGTATAACATTTTATATTACTTTTTTTATTAGATATACCCCACATACTAATACTGCCATATCTTTGATATTTTCATTCTTCCTGGTCGCAATGTAGTCAAACTTCAGATCTCTCTCATGTTGTTTTGTCCGAATGACCTATTGGATATCTTGAATACAAATATTGTTAGGTCACTATGACATTACATTGCCAAAATAACATTGTAAATATCTGCAATGTTAACTATATGTCCATACTGATGCTTAGCTAATGTACCCCTCTCTCCTCCTCCTCTTTCTTCGTCCATGTGTAGGACTTTGTGCCCCTCTACCAGGATTTCGAGAACTTTTACACCAGAAACATCTACATCCGTATCAGAGACAACTGGAACCGGCCCCTATGCGGCGTGCCAGGGCCCACAATGGACTTGTTGGAGAGGACGTCCCCCGACTACAACTGGACTTTCGCGTAAGGGACAAATAAAAACCATAGATTCTTCTCATCGATTGTTTCCTCTGTCTGATCTTCTTCTGCTCTCCCTCGCAGTCAATCAGGCCGGGTGTTGCAGGATGTGATTAACTTGGGCTCCTATAATTACCTGGGCTTCGCTGAGAACAAGGGTGCGTGTGCTGACGCTGCAGCCGAGATCACCATGAAGTACGGCGTGGGAGTAGCGAGTACCAGACAAGAGCTTGGTACGAACACATGCCAAAATACAGACTTACCCTCCATAAGCTTTGCAATGACTGGAATACAGAAATAATGTGCAGGAGTGAAATCACTACTGTAAATAAAGCATTATGAAGCGGTCTGTTTAGATGCTAACCATGTAAATACCTAGAGTTTAAGGGGAAATATATCTTTGTTTTATTTATACCGCACAACAAACATTGATTTTCTTTGAAGAGGACACATCGTTTTCAGGTTCATATCAGTATTTAGTGTCTCTACTGTGACGTGTCTCCATGCTTTAATGTTCAAAAAGCTCTTTATTGTTCTCATCCTGCCTGTGCTGCAGCACCTCTTTTCACCCTCTGTCTGAAACCAGAGCCCAGTCTGCTCTGATTGGTTAGCTGGCCTGCTCTGTTGTGATTAGTCAACCGCTTAGAGATAGATACTGTAGATAGACAGTGGCGAATATCTCAATCGGTGTTTTCTAATGTACTTTAGAAAACGTGAGTAACACCCAGATAACCCTGGAGGAAGGCACTTTTAGGCGACGGTGGCTCAGGAAGTTCGGTGGTATGATACCCAACCCCTGCAGCATGTCAGATCTTCCCTGGGCGAGATAATTAACCCCAAATTGCCCCAGATGGCCAATGGTGTGTGAATGTGTGTTTATCTTTCCTCCAGCCTCTTCCTCTGTGTCAGTGGGTTTGAATGGAAGAATTCTGACTCATTCAAGGTTCAGAGTTCTTTATTTGTCAAACGAACATAGCTTCAGAGTAGTTATGCCCATGAAAATCTTAGGTCACAGGCTTCTCCAACAGTGCAACACAAAACACAGATAAACTGAAAAATATAGTGCAAGTAAATATTAAATAGTAAATACAAGAAGAAAATAGTTTAAAATAGTGCAATAAGAGTCCATATGCAAGTCATTGAAATATGATATAGGTTAATAGATAAATCATTTTTAAGTAGCAGCCAGATGAATATTGTGGATGTTGTTTCAGCAGTGCAGGTGTTTAACAGTCTTACGGCCTCTGGGATGAAACTGTCCCTGAGTCTGGTGGTTTTAGTCCGGATGCTGCGGTAACGCCTGCCAGACGGCAGCAGACTGAACAGTTTGTGGCTGGGGTGAAGGGGGTCTTTTGTAATCCTGAGGGCTTTCTTGCTGTGCCGCTGGGAGTAAAGGTCCTCCATGGATGGCAGCTCTGTGCAGTTTTCACCACCCTCTGTAAAGCCTTACGATTGAGGGCAGTGCAGCTGCCGCACCAGGGCGTGATGCAGCCAGTCAGGATGCTCTCTGTGGTGCACCTGTAGAAGGTCAGGATGCTCTCTGTGGTGCACCTGTAGAAGGTCAGGATCCTCTCTATGGTGCACCTGTAGAAGGTCAGGATCCTCTCTATGGAGCACCTGTAGAAGGTCAGGATCCTCTCTATGGAGCACCTGTAGAAGGTCAGGATCCTCTCTATGGAGCACCTGTAGAAGGTCAGGATGCTCTGTAGGCAACCTGCAGGGGGTCCAGAGAGTCAGGGAGGGAGGAGGTGATGAATGCTTTGACTAACCGCTCAAAGCACTTCATGATGATGGAGGTGAGTGCTACTGGGCGGTAGTCGTTGAGGCTGGAGATCTTTGTCTTTTTAGGGACAGGAATGATGGTGGAGTGAGGAGGAATCCTGAGGACAGTTCAGGCTGTAATCTGCTGACTGAGACAGATTAAAAATACTTTCTATTTGGAGACATGTTCAGATGAATAATGTCCTGCTGTGAGTGTACCTGATGTTTTCTGAGCAGATTCAAAGCCGACCCCAGATCAGATCAAACACTGTAATCATCTCAGATTAAAAGCTTTTATCTCAGCACTGATTTTCACATTAAAGCTTTTTAGTCTCCAACAGTCTGGAATATGAAAGCTGCTCTCCTCACATGCTCATGAAAGAAAACAAATGAATGTTTATTATTTATAACTGTTAGCTTTGATGCTGTTCAAATTAGCATTATAATCAATAGGGGACTTCCTGCTGTCTTTTGTTCACAGTGCACGCTCGGACGCCATTCACAATGCTAATTGCTAGCCAGAGGGATGCTAGTAGTTGCTAATGGGAGGAGGAAGTCCAGCTGAGAGGAGGTATTCAGATCCTTTACTGCAGTAAAAGTACTAATAGCACACGGTGAAAATACTGCACAAGTCCCCACTCACCATTTCATATTGGTGTTAATGCACATGCAATGTAAAAAAGTAATGTACTACATATTCAGTAAAATGGCAAAAGTATTTTAGCATTTAAATGACTTAAAGGATTTGAACCACAGCTTCACTGCGCTACATGAACTAAAAAAGATTAAAAGATTAAGATGTAAGAGATTTAGAAGGGCCCGGTTAGACGCCTTTGACTTTTATTTAACAGATTGAAGATTAGAGAAAATTGGAGCTCCAAAGATGTATCCATTCATTCAAAAACAACATTGATTAATACATAATGTAATGTCACAAGATGATACATCTAATTGTATACAAACATACTTAATACATGATCCACAGATACAACATTCAAAGTACAAATATGTTATACTTTATCTGCTTTTGTTTTGTGAGCTGCGCTTTGTGATTTCGTATTTCTCTGTACAGAACTTTGGTCTGGAGGTTTTAAAGTGCTTTATAAATAAAGTTCGATTGGATTTCCTGGTTCATCCAAAATCCCAGATTAAACAGCCTCTTCCATTTGTTAGGCACTTGTTCTAAACCAGGGTCTGCAACTTTTTGGACCAAAAGAGCCATTTTTCCCCCTTTTCCACCAATGTTTTTGGTGTGGAGCCACAACACATATTTGATAGCTTATAACGTTTTATATATTGTTATATCATAGACAAAAACTACAGTTTTTTTGCATTTATTGGTAACACTTTGTTTTGATATTCCATCTGTTGACACGTATCAGTTGACATTCAACAGCACCGTTCAAACAGACAAGTAACATGTTTTTAGCAACAGGTTATTAACCACTATTCAACCTTACTATCTGCAGATTGTGCCAGAATCTTCTAAATTGACAATCAACTACTCAAAATCAATCTGTCTGTTGAAAGTCAACAGGGTCATGTCGACTATCTGTTGAGTCAAATTAGTTGACGATCAACAGATAAGCAACTAAACTTTAGTTGACTATCTGTTGATCGTCAACTAATCTAGAGTTGACTATCAGCATACTTGTAGCCTACCTATCAACAGAGCACATACATTCATCCACTAATTATATGCAACAGACATGGGAATAAAGCTAAATGTTTTTGCACAACTGATCACGAACACTGGATAACTCAAACCAAAACTCAATACCTTAGATTATTATTGAAAGTTTTGCTGAATAGTTTCATGTTCACTTACCTTAAGCAACGTACAACGTGCAGACCGGGAGAAACAGATGTAGGTTAGCCGGCTAGCTGGAGTACATAGGTTAGGGTTAGGGTTAACTTCGACCCGCTTGACTGAATACACAACAAACAATGAAGAAAGAGTTTTATCTGGGCCGCTTCGCTGCCAGCTGCTCCCCCGGGACCCGAAAGTGGCGTATATATATATATACTTCAACATCAACGAAAGTGCTCGATATATGCTGTATTGAACCAATAAACTAACACAAACTAACTGTATCACTATAACATGATGATGATGATGATGATGATGATGATGATGATGATGATGATGATGATGATGATGATGATGATGATGTTGATAAAGAATGTATCTAACGTTCCGCTGTTCATTATAATAAAAAAACAGAGCATTAAACAAACCATCATGCTCTTACTTTGAAATCATGCGGAAATGTCGTCATCAGCAGGCCATCACGTGGTTTCCGAAAATAACCGAGTGACACGAGTAGATTTTAGAAGAGACCGGCGGAAAATATGTCTCAAAATTCCGTGTGTGTAAAAAGACGATCCACGAGCAGAGATTTGAGATCTGCAAGCGCATTTTTGGTCGACAAATACAAAATGGATTCACAAATGCCTGATCGAAAGTTGTCAATGTTAAAGAGATATTCACAGATCTTTTTTTATTTGTGAAAATATTTAGTGTATTTGCAGATCCGTTTTATATTTGCACATTTATTTGTGAGTTTGCAAATCTTTTAAATGCATTTGTGGTGTTTTACATTTACACATCACATATTTACACACAAATTATTTTTATGTTCACACAAATAATTATGAGACATATCTATGCCCATATGTGTGAGGCTTAATTTTCAGGTGTGTGTGTGTGTGTGTGTG
>RQJG01016866.1:0-10803 GCA_009756435.1 Chionodraco myersi | reverse complement strand
ACTACAGCACGGTCAACATGACTTCACGTCACCAACACTAAGCTAAAGGCGGCTAATGCTGGGCTACAAAGGAACTACAGCACGGTCACATGACTTCACGTCAACAACGCTAAGGTACAGGGGGCTAATGTTGGGCGTGATGATGTTTTGTCGTCTCATTTAGACACTTGTTAGCAACCTCCGTTTTTTATTCACCAGTGGGGAATTTACTATTGTATTTTATGTTGTAAGGCGAGGCAAGGCAAGTTTATTTATATAGCACCTTTCAACACAAGGCAATTCAAGGTGCTTTACAAAAATGAAAGTTGTTGTTTGTTGTAGAACAAAACGTAAAAATCTCACTTGCTTGTGTAAAACACAGAACCAAAAAACGTTGGCCTTCAGATCAGGGGATGGGAAGCGATGAAATCCTGACTCATCTCTGGGTTTCTAAGAAGATTCAGATGTAGCAATACATCTTTGGGGCGGTGGCGAAGCCCATAGGGACTTGGCTTGGCAACTGGAAGGTCACCAGTTCAAGTCCCGGAAGGACCTAGTGCTACAGCAAGGCACCGTTCCCTAAAAACTGCTCCCCAGCTATGGGCAAATAGCAGGGGCAGATGAGGCTCATAGCCATGGAAGGCATCCCATCTTGGAGAAGAACACTGAACTAAAACCAGGACTGAGAGGAGTCCTAGTCCTTAATCAGCATAGTAAAGCCAACCATAAAGAACAAAGTCATCCCAAATCCTATACTTCTAGCGGGGGGACTCCGCAGGAACATCGCAGCGGATGGTGAACTGGCCAGATGGATGGAGAACTGGGATGACTGGAAGCGACGATGGAGGGCTCGTCTGAGGACGACCTAGAGAGAATACCAGTTGGGCTGTAATGTAACGAAATCTGTCCAGCTGATTCAATATCTGCTTATGTTACTTAAAACATCTATAAATGATATTAAAATTATTGTTTGAATGACATTCAGTCCAGTTATCTGGGCTCTGTTTATTCTGTCTGAGTAACCTTTAAGTACAACATAAAGTACAATCCTCTCCTACACAAAATACATTTCTCTTTCAGGAATCTCCAATAAATCCTGGGGCAATGGTACGGCGTGTTGTGACTGTAGCACTGAGAAATGTTAGATACTTGTTTGAGGTTAGCCGCAGTCGAATAAATGTCCTGCGGAAACAAGCTGTGTGTGAGAGTAAATGACTTCTGGTTTCAGTAAACACACAGCAGAGTAACACACACACACACACACACACAACCCACACAACACACACACCACACACACACACACACACACACCACCACACACCACACACACACACAACACACAACACACACACACACACAGTCAGCGTCTGTTCACATCAACATGAAAACTGGTTGTCGACACACCCACACATAGAAGGTAATCTTTTTTGTATGAATGAAACCTAATCCACTTCTGTCACATTGTAGTCTGCAAACTGCCATGTGCTTGTTACTTCCATCTCTAACCTTCTTCTCTAAAGGCTTTCATCTTGTTTTGGCAACACATCCTTTATGTATTGTGCTGGGAGTCGAACTGACCACAAACATGGTCACATGACCAGCTACAACGTGACCTTTCACTTCTGCCAGGTGTCAATACATGGAGTGTCTTTTCCCCATGTAACCCCACCTGATAAACATATAGATGAACACCGCAGAGCTAGCACACACACGCAGAGTCCCTGAATGTCACATGCCTCTCAAACTCTGGCCGGTCAAAGTGGGGCATGTTTGCTAAGACGTTTATTTTCATTAGGGTGAATTCTGGCTTTTCAAAGCAGGTGTGTGGTGAGCCCTCAGAAGAGCTCTAACGACGATTGTAGAGAAACCCCAGAGTTCATCGCTAACATTTGTTATCAAGAGGGTCAGAAGTCTACTTGCCCAAAGCTGATTTTTACTTTCCCCTTTACAAATGTGAGCAGAGATGAGAAGGATGTGAGATGGCTCACCCAGTGTCTGTTTCAGATGCTGGTGTTGTGGTGTGGTTTTAGAAGCTGGCACAAGAGGCTGCAGACAGTTTTCTTAACGGTGGTGGAATCACTGTCTCTCAGACTGTAAAGTGTTCTCCTTTCAGTTCGTTATTCAATATTTAGGATTTAATTTGTATTAACTGCTTCGAGCAGGGGGTCCAAAGTGTTTGCACTGAGGGCCACACACAGAGGTCTGGGCCCCACTAGAGGTGAGGTATATTGCCACCTCATAAGTTAAGTTATAAGTTAGCCACATCTATCAAAGGTAGGGAAAGGATGCTTGGGACTTGAATATGCTCTAAGCTCTCCAGAGGGCTGAGTGACCTTGTTGGCAGCTCGTCCTTTAACCAGGAGCCTCAGATTCTTCATCATCAGGGGGGGGGGCAGGCTGTACTTCAGCTGCTCATTTCAATAAGATATTGGGCTTTGATCAACTACAATTCATTATGTGTTCAACTTTAATAGACTGAATGTATTTAATATTAAGTAATATATGTTTACATTAATATATTTAAGAATAGGATAATGTCACTACTCATGTAGTTGCTTTGTAGGCTACTGCTCTTTACTAAGTGTGCAGAGCAATGTTGATTTAAAATGGCAGTTTGAAGGTTGGATATATTAATAATTTAATATGTAAATGAATAGAGCGGTGCAGTGACGAGTCCTAAAACCAGGAAGTGAGTTAGCATTTCACCACTTCCTGTTCCCTCGTCTCAGAGCCAATGGGATCTCTCCATAGGATTTTGGAAAATAGCTGGAAATAAGGTCTGTGGTTGAGACACATTGAAGAGACGGGTCACGTTTGACCCCACTGGTGATTTCTGAAGAGTGGACGTGTCTGAAAAACGATGGTTGTTACCGAGTGGCTGAGTAGGATTACGCCGAACACGTAAACACTCCCGCTAAGTGTGTTTTCCCTGTTCTGCTTGAAAGCAAGTACCTGCCTCCTGCAAAGTGTTAAAACAAACGCTTCAACTTGTACAATTTTGAATCTGTATTTTTGAGAATGGATCTGACGTTGAAGTCGTGCGACCCTGCTGTACTCGGTGTCATGTCTCGGAAGCTTATCATGAAAGTGTATTCTTTATATTAGTGTTGTCATGTCCCTTTGTTCTGTGCCCTCTGTCTTATTGTGAAAAGTAACTCTCCCTCTCGTTTCAGAACTCTCCCCGCCCCTATGTGTCTCCCCCGCCCCTATGTGTCTCCCCCGCCCCTATGTGTCTCCTGTGTTCGTGATTGGTTTCCCCGCCCTGATTGTTTCCACCTGTTCCCCTCAGCTTGTGTATATATTGTGTTAGTCCCCACCGGTCCAGTGCCAGTTCGTTTTCTTACTCATGACCACGTTCAAGCTGCTCCATGGTCGTATCCCGTTTTCTCATGCTCAAGATTATTGCATTTAGTTTTTACTCGGAAGAGTGATTTTGTGTTTCTTGTTTTTGTTACTGTGTACATTCCAGTAAAGTCTTTATTTTTAAAAACCACCCGAGTCTGAGTCTGAGCATTTGAGTTCCTGCCTCTGAGTTCACCCCCTGACAGTCGGCTGTAGTTCCTTTATAGCATAATGTGTGCATTTTGCTTCTGGCGATTCGATTTATGATTCGAAAATGATAAAAGTAGGGTAGACATGTGGAGATTATCCGGCTGAACAAAACGTGCATTTATCAAACAGGTTCGTTTTCCACAGACCTTATTTCCAGCTATTTTCCCAAATCCTATGGAGAAATCACATTGCTCTTTTGTCGAGCGAACCCATGCAGCTTACTTCCGGGTAAATATGTCATCCCTGCTCCGCTCTATTCCAGTTGTGGAATGTGACTATTAAAAAGACGGTTCTATTTGTAATACTTTCCATTGTTATTGTCTCATTTGGTGGCATCAATGTGTGCATTTGATACAGATACAGGAACCTCCCCCCCCAGTAAAGTTTCTCTCTCGAAAGTTGACACCTGACAGGCGTGTCAACCTTCAGGAGTCATTGTTGTGTCCAGGCTTAATCCAGCTGACATGTGAGCTCCTGAGTCTGTGCTCCACCGTGGAACACACTGTGAACACAGACTTGACTCATCGACAGTCCCTCTGTCAGACTGTCGACTCGGCGCCTGCACAGAACAGATCGTTCATTAAAACACAGGGTCTTCATTAGCACAGTTACTGTCGCTTTCAGGAAGACAGAGAGAAAGCAAGAAATAAAAGAAATATTTATCCAAATGTCGAAGCACCCTTTTAACCTGCAGAACCCATAGCAACGGCTTCCAGCAGCTCTGTGATGACATGTCCACAGTGAAGCTGAAGGGTGTTCCCGCTCAATGCAAATAATAACACAGCACTCAACCTTTCCACGGTGTCAAGTTATTCAGGTTCAAAAATCAAAAGCATGGACCAATGACAGGCGGGTAGGGCTGTGTTCATCCAATCAGGTGCAGGGTGAGGGTTGCTCAGCGGTTAACCTGTTGTGGGGTAAACTGAACCTGTTTGAAGGCTCGGCCGAAACCAATGAGAGGAGAGAGAATTGTATGACAGAGGGTTTCACAACAAGTATAAGAAAGGTTTTCATTTTTACTACGATCCTACTCACACACAATCTTGTTGTGAGTGAGTAAAGGTACAGCTGGCAGGACTGAACATGCCCAACGCATTTACTCAGGAATGTGTGTTACCTGTCTTTGAGTCAAAACTAAGCCATGCAGGGGGGGGGGGTGTCCTTTCTGACAAAGAGTTAAACCCTCACTCTGGTGCTGAACACCAACAAATTACTTTTGTATTGTCTACTTAGCATTTTGCTAGATGTTTTACCTCTTGTGTCGTCTTTGATGTTCTTTTCGCTGTAGAAAAATAAAAGATATGCAAGAAATATTATGGTTTCTCCTGTAGCCATTTCCCACAGATCGGTTCAGCATGATGTCCAGCGCCCCCTTGTGGGAAGCACTTTATAAACTGGATATGTGTTTCCTCTTACATGTAAACTGTTCGTGAATGAGGAACATCCACATTCACACATTCCCACACTCCCACACTGCAGGCCTGTAGCAGCACGTTACAGGTGTGTGTGTGTGTGTGTGTGTGTGTGTGTGTGTGTGTGTGTGTGTGTGTGTGTGTGTGGTGTGTGTGTGTGTGTGTGTGTGTGTGTGTGTGTGTGTGGTTGTGTGTGTGTGTGTGTGTGTGGTGTGGTGTGTGTGTGTTGTGTGTGTGTGTGTGTGTGTGATTACAGGGTAGAGTAATAATGGCCTGCTGTGGAATGGCAGCAGGATTTCACCTCCGTTGGAACACTTCTTGTTTGTCAGTGCTGAGGCGGACCGATGAGTTCACACTGATCTGAGCTCCGTCTACATTCCCTGTTATACACAGTATGCAATGACTGACTATGATATATTCAATATTATGATATGATTGAATCTCTTGTGGCATACTATATTAGACTCTTTATGGTCATTGTTTTCGTGGTCGTCTTTCTACAGTCTGATTCACTTCCACACTTTATTGATTCGTTGTCACGGGTTACTGTCACATATCCTCTAATAACAAACCACAACTGACACCTTGTGGTGGAATGTGTAATGCCACCTCATCGTCACTGTCTGTAGCAAAGGCAGATAAACACATGATGTTTCAGTGATTTCAAATATGTCATGTTGAAGCACAGGCCTCTCGTCTCTGCATGAGCTCACCAGCAGACATTCTTTCAATAGCCCTGAGATCTGGCTGCTCTGCTTCTGATTTGCACATCTGACCCGGTTGTCCCGTTTCACATCCTGTATTTAATCTGTCATGATTATTGAGAAAGCGAGCAATGGTACTTGAGGTCTATGTGCTGTCAGGCACTACTTCAATTATTGTAGACCGATCATTTACTTACTCAGCCACTCATTCCTTAGAGATGTGTCCCTGCATCCAGAACATTCTTATTGTCTATTTTTCATCAACAAATATGTTGTGTGACATGATGGCATTTTCCCCCAGTTGAATAATAATAATAATTTAAATCTATATAGCGCCTTTCATATACCCAAGGACGCTTATAAAACTCTCCAATGAGTTTGCACATTTGAGACCTTTCATTTCCTCTCATAAGTGCTTTCTTTATTCACAGTGATTTTCATGCTTGAACTTTTCCACCTGATTTACCGAGGCTTTCTTTTTTCTGCACTGCATTCTAACTTTCAACATAAACATTTATTTGACTCATTCTCGTCTTTGAGTTTCCTTTGCGATTTTCCTCAATACAATCATTATTATTTTAAACACGTCCACAGGATGAAAGGAAACATTCCCACATCTGCATGGCCCTGGGTGAACATACCTCCATTTGTCATTTGACTGGCAGTAAATACAAATTATGAGGTTTACTTTAATAAGATTTAAAAAAAAAGAAGAAGAATAATACCATGCACGATTTCTCTGCAGTCAACATGTTGAAGTGTCTTTGGGCAAGAGACTTCACCCCCAAATTGCAATGACAAGGGCATATCGACGGGGGAGGAGGCAAGCCAGAGTTCGAGCATGTTAGCAGTGCAGGCAGTTTTTGGAACCTGGCTGGAGTTAGATTGTTATGCCATAGCCCATGAACTCAATCATGCATATGTGCACAGTACCAAAGGCACATAACCATCATTGTTGAACAAGTATGACCCTTACCCGTGTAGCAGGAGGGAAACCTTATATTGTAGGATTGAACCATATTGCCTGACTGTGCCACCCAGGAAAACATTCACAACTCATACGTCACCAACCAATAAGCACTATAACGACGGTCACAGACGTGTTGTTTCAATTGGTGACTTACAGGTGGAACATTTCTGAGATGTGACATTGTTATAAACCTTATTAGATACCTGCCATATTAAAAAGTTAGTTTTATTATCCTCATCAATTTGCATCAATTGTCCTTTCCATTAGTGATGAATGCCTGTCCCAACGTCTGTAAGAGTGTTTCGGTTCAGGCTAGTGATGATGTGGAGGACCTCATACTGTTGCCAGGGTCACTTCTAAAGGGTCCCCCCCCGTTGTGAAGGGTTCAAGTTATCATAAAGTCAATGAGAGCCCGGACATACCGTAGATTGAAAAGTAAGGCAGTAACTGATAACTGTGTATATGGGTCATTGCACAATTGGAGGACATTTTATGTTCCACATATAGAAATTAAAATAATCCATGCCCAGAATTTTAAAACATGCCCTTCTTGTGTTAAATATACTTGTAGTGACCATGATATCCATTTGTCTGATTACTTTCTTTGCAATTCACTCTTGGGCTGACAGATAATTAGACAAAAAGGAATGTTCAGATGCGATTGAAAAATAAAATATTTATTCCAACAGGTGATGCAAACTAATAAACTGTAATTTAAATACTAAACATTAAAATAATGTTTGTTATACTGCTGGCAAAGCTGCTACCAGTGGATCATGTTGTTCAGACTTGCTTTGAAGCCATTTGAGGTCCTGTATACAGGCTCTGTTAAGATCCTTACACGATGCTCAGTGGATTTCACAAGGTCGCTGAATTTGACCTTGCTGTGCCGCCTTTCCTGTAGCATGCAGACTTCTAGTCGCCACTTCTCTCTGAGCTTTGAGGTTTTATGATAGTTCCTCCATGCAGGGGATTTCCTCCATTGCATTATAGCATCCTCTTAAGTACAATGCAAAGGCCCGGAAAGCATTGGGGTCCTCAGGTTTAATTTGAGACCACGACAGGGAAAAACTCAAATAAAGTACAAGTACCTCAACATTGTACTTAAGTACAGAACGTTACACCGCTACCCTAACTGTCAGTTCTCTCCACACACCTTTATTTTATAACAATATACAACACTATATTTAGTGATTGTTATCAACAAGTATTAGAGATGTAGGCCGTCTGAACGTTGAGAAACATTTACCTTGTCCACTACAACCCTCTTTAACACGATGAACCATTTGGAGCCCAGACCAGTCAATCACTCTAAACACCTCCATCTAGTGGGCATGTGAGATCATTACATCTGCAAAACAATTACATTAACCCAGATTTAAATGTAGTTTGAACTTTAAGTTATTCATTCAACTGTAGTAAATAATAATTTTGTATAGTATAAAAAGTAGTACAACTACGGTCTCTGAAATTGATGTTGAGAAACATTTTTGTCAAGAACAGTTTCTAATCGGACTTTGAGATGAGATGATCCAGTGGACTTTAGTCAGGAACAAACTTGAAACCCCAACAACACAGCCCTGAACATCTGCACCATGAAATATGACTTTAAATGTTCTAACCTCTACAGGTTTTACCGGAACTTCTTTCGACTGAAGAAAAAGTCCCTCCTCAGAAATCCTTTTGACCTTTGCGTACTGTTTTTAAAATAAGCGACGTTGTTGCAAACTGACAGAGAAAATTATAATATGGTATATAAAGCCACTTCTGGAGATATACCCAGAGACAGTATTTACACTCAAACTCTTTTCTTTTCTCATCCTGTCTTCATCTACTCTCACCTGCCATATTGAAGTTTGACGTCCTTTCACTCAATTTCTCCTAGAGTCATTTCAGGTCCAATTACAATGTGCCAATTACAGAGGCATCACACTACTCAGCCTCCCCGGGAAAGTTTACTCCAAGGTACTCGAAAGGAGGGTCAGGCCGATTGTGGAACCTCAGATTGAGGAGGAACAATGCGGATTCCGTCCTGGTCGTGGAACGACGGATCAGCTTTTTGCTCTCGCAAGGATCCTGGAGGGAGCCTGGGAGTACGCTTATCCGGTCTACATGTGTTTTGTAGACTTGGAGAAGGCGTATGACCGAGTTCCCAGGGAGTTACTGTGGGAGGGGCTGCGGGAGTATGGGGGGAGGGGGTCTCTACTCAGGGCCATCCAATCTCTGTACTCCCAAAGCGAGAGCTGTGTCCGGGTCCTCGGCAGTAAGTCGGGCCCATTTCCGGTGAGGGTTGGCCTCCGCCAGGGCTGCGCTTTGTCACCAATCCTGTTTGTAATATACATGGATCGGATTTCGAGGCGTAGTCGTGGGGAGGGGGTCTGCAGTTCGTGTGGCACTAAGGACTTGCTACCACTGGCTTTTTTTGGCAAAGATGATGTTGGTTCTGATGGCGTTCATCGGTCTGCGACCTTCAGCACTGGTCATCTGGAATCGGTTTCCGCAACCGAGTGGTGAAGCGCTGGGAATTGAGGATGCAGCACCTCCAAATCTGAGGCCAGTGGTTCTCAGTCTAGGCGCGTTTGGACCTGTCCACTTCCAAAAGTAGGGAATGAGTCCTTTACGCCCAAGTGAAGGAGTTCAAGTTCTCGGGGTCTTGTTCTGAGTGAAGGGACAATGGAGCGTGCGATGGGCCGGAGAATCGAGCACGCGGGAGCGGTTACTGCACGTCGTTTTAAGTCGCACCGTTTGTGACGAAAAGGGAGCTGAGCTCAGAAGGAACAGCTCTCTGTGCTACGCGGGCCATTTTTTCGTTCCTACCCTCACCTATGGTCATGAAGGATGGGGCATGACCGAAAGAACGAGATCGCGGATACAAGCGGCAGATAATGGTTAGCCAAGACCCAGTGGATATTTGTTTATTTTAGGCAGGGCCTCAGGGCTAGGTGAAGGATAGGAAGCAACATGCTTATTTACAACACTTGGTGACAGGTTCAGGGACAGGGACAGGGACAGATACAGGTTCATCCCGCACTCCCAGACGGCGCCGTCAAACTCAGCAGATCGAGGCTGATCGCTCCGATGATGACTCGGAAGAGCCAACACCAGGACCAAGCACTCAGGGACAGCCCAATAAAGGTAATTGTTATTATTTTAGCATGCCTTGAGGGTACATTTTCAAATTTCATATAAACATCCACTCAGATTCAACTACGTTATGCACCAATACACCTCAGTGAATTGCTTGCATGGGTAAAAATATGTAACTTACTTACTTACTATTTTTATTCTGATTCTGGTTGTGCAGGACGTGGGTTGTGCTGGAGGGCTACTCCATTGACGCCAGACCTTGCCCAGTTTGAGCATGAGGACTAAACTGAGCTTGACAGAAATGGCTGGACCCCACTAAACTATTTTGAACAGTATATAGATAGAGATTTGATGAAAATGATTTCAGATTGCTCTGATGCTATGTCACTGTCTTGGAGTGGGGACCCACTCAACACCTCTGTAGATGAGGTTTACCACTTTTTTGGTGCCTGTCGAAGAAGAAGAGGTGGGCCTGGGGTTGGGAGGCTTAGTCTTGGCTCGTCTGTGTCAAACTCTGCATCGTGGCACGAAAGTGTATTGTGACCGGTTCTTCACAAGCATCCGATGTGTGGAACAAATGATGAAGAAGGAGATGTACATTACTGGTACAATAATGAAGAACCGACTCGCTGGCACGAAGGAGAAGCTACCCTCTGACAAAACCATGAAAAACACAGGAAGAGGTACCTCATCAGAACTTTCCACTGAAGACGGAAAGGTGTGTGTAGTGAAGTGGTACCACAACAAACCAGTATTGATGATGTCTGTTGTTCATGGCACAGAGCCTGAAGACACCTGCCAGCGCTGGGACAAGAAATTTAAACAATATGTGACTGTCTCGCGACCAAGCATTGTCCGTGAGTACAACCTCAAGATGGGTGGAGTAGATTTGATCGATAGATTGATTAGCTACGATCGCATGAGCGCCCGTACTAAGAAGTGGACGATGCGGATGCTAATGCACTTCACGGATCTGGCTTTAGCCAACAGCTGGCTACTCTACCGCAAAGACCTCGCAATATGTGGACCCCCCGAGGTGCTGGAGAAGGACCCCTAACCCCAGCGGATCATCAGGACAGAGCTCCATCCACCTGGACCC
>RQJG01016865.1:0-21515 GCA_009756435.1 Chionodraco myersi | reverse complement strand
TAGTATATACGTGCTTAGTTAGTATATAAGGGTTTAGTTAGTATATAAGGGCTTAGTTAGTATATAAGTGCTTTGTTAGTATATAAGTGCTTAGTTAGTTTATACAGTTCATCTGGAAAGTATTCATACCCCTTAACTTTTCACATTTTGTTATGTCACAGCCTTATTTCAAAATGGATTAAAAAAAAAAAAACCTCTCAACATTCCACACACAATGCCCCATAATGACAAATAGAAAACGTTTTTAAAGAATTTTTTGCAAATGTGTTAAAAATAATCAAATGAAATATCACATGCACATCAGTATTCACACCCTTTGCTTTGGCACTGAAAATTGAGCTCGAGTGCATCCCGTTTCCACTGATCATCCTTGAGATGTTTCTATAACTTGACTGGAGTCCACCTGTGGTCAATTCAATAGATTGGACATGACTTAGAAAGGAACACACCTGTCTATATGAGGTCCCACCGTTGCCAGTGCATATCAGAGCACAAACCAAGTCATGAGGTCCAGGGAATTGTCTGTAGACCTCAGAGACAGGATTGGATCAAGGCACAGTTCTGGGGAAGGACACATTTCTGCAGCATTGAAGGTCCCAACGAGCACATTGGTCTCCATCATTTGCAAATGGAGATGTGTGAAACCACCAGGGCTCTTCCTAGAGCTGGCCGCCCAGACCAAACTGAGCATGGGGGAGAAGGGCCTTGGTCAGAGAGGTGACCAAGAACCCGATGGTCAGTCTGACAGAGCTCCAGTGTTCCTCTGTGGGGATGGAAGAACCTTCCAGAAGGACAACCATCTCTGCAGCACTCCACCAATCAGGCCTTTATGGTAGAGTGGCCAGAAGGAAGCCACTCCTCAGCAAAAGGCACACGAAAGCCCCCATGGAGCACCTAGAGGACTCTCAGACCATGAGAAACCACTTTGCCTGGTCTGATGAAACCAAAATGGATCTCTTTGGCCTGAATGCTATGCATCATGTCTGGAGGAAACCAGGCACCGCTCATCACCTGGCCAACACCATCCCTCCAGTGAAGCATGGTGGTGGCAGCTTCATGCTGTGGGAGGTTCTTCAGCGGCAGGAACTTGGAGACTAGTCAGGATCAAGGGAAAGATGAATGCAGCAATGCACAGAGAGATTCTTGATGAAAACCTGCTCCAGAGTGCTCTGGATCTCAGACTGGGGCAACGACCCTAAGCACTGGGTAGGGAAGATTGTGAGTGGAGAACTTGTCCGCTTTTCCAAATCTCCCCGCGTCCCTAAACAAGCTGTTATCTTACATGAAGGAAATCCAGAGCATACACTTAACCGTTAAACAATAATCCACTTTAATGGTAATATACAATGCAATACAATCAAATACATTAACATACACAACCATATCGTATCATATGAATAATGTCAGGAGTTTGGCCTACTCCTGGCTCCTGCCCACAGGCCGCCACGACCTCCCAGTCCAAGCGGCGCGAGGAGAGAGAGAGAGTACAGACCGGTTCCTGTGTTTTATACATTTTCTAACAATGGGGGGGAGTGGTCTGAACCTCCCTTCCAGACCTTTGGCCCTTGGCTGCCCAAATCTCCAACACCTCACTTCCTAAGTTTCACTCACAAGACTGCCCTTGTGAACTGTTGCGCCTGCTTGGTGGGTGATTTAGTGTGAGTTCTGCCACCTTTTGGCTTATCAGTTTGGACATAACAGGATGCCTCTGTTCTTAATCTGGTTGACCCCGCGTTTGTGTACCACACAGTATTGACGTTGTGTATTTCCACTGAGGCTCCTCAGCAGTTTGGACTTTAACACCGTACTGTACTTTTCCACTCAGACAACTCAATGTCTTATATTCACTGTTTTCTACACAAATGATTTTCCCCTTTTTAAGCTTATTCATAGTTTGCTAACATGAATAACTACAAATATTTCCTTACAATTCCCCCTTTTGCACTCTTAAAAAAGAGTGCAACTCACACAAGGCACTTGAACCATAACTATTGTCGCTCCTCTCCACTGTGTTCATCTCTCAACATCTTTTCCTTCAATGGTGGAACTGATTAGTCTGACACATAATGAGCGGATGCACGGCACACAACAACACCCACATGATAGTCTTTGTCCATGGATACAACTCGAATGGTTTCATCAGACCTCTCTGAGGGCAGGATGGGCTGGTTACCCGCAGCACATTTAGGCGCCAGGACCCTGTGGTAGTCTTTCAGACAGTAGATTTTATTCTCAGTGTCCACAGTGAAGGGCACTCCGTCCAGGCTCTCGTTGCAGATGCCGCAGCGGAAACAACCGGGGCGGTACAACTTCCCCAGGGCCTGCAGGCCTGCATGTCCATGATCAGATGTCCAAATGCGTTGCACTTGTCTGCAGACTGCTGGAACCCAGAGTACAGAAAGTCCTCTTCACAGAAAACCCTTCCTGCGTCATAGTCGAACGCCTTCCCTCTCAGCCTTCGACTACAGGCGCTGCAGGTGAAGCAGCTGTCATGGTAGAGGCTGCCCATAGCTTGGCAGGCCTGGCTGGCTCCATACACCGTCTTGTTGCACTTAACACACACTCCTGTTTCAGCGGAGAGTGGAGTCCCCTGTGCCGTCCTGGCTTGCCGTGTCTTTGTCCCCTCTGATCCGCTGACGGCGGCTTCTGGGCTGCCTGCTAGAGAGATGTCTTCCTTCTCCTTCGGCTTGCTGATGGCGGCTTCCGAGTCGATGCTGAATAGATGTCCTTTCGATCTTCCTTCTCCGGTCCGATGATGATGCCTCCTGGGACGACTGCTGGATGGATGTCCTCCCGATCCTCCTTCCCCGGTCCGATGATGATGCCTCCCGGGACGACTGCTGGATGGATGTCCTCGAGGTCCTTCTCCTCCAGTCCGCTGATGACAGCATCCGAGTCGACCTCCATGATGAGAGCCAGATCCGTCCTGATGTCGTCTAGGGTCCTCGCAGGTGTTTTCCCGACCGCACACTGGCTCCAGTGGTACCAGTTGTCCCCCTTTCCTTGTAGGCAGACGGCATGGGATGTCCTCTGGGTCACTCGGTCGGGGCCGGAGAGCCTGGGTTTGACAGTCAGCCTCCTGGGTCTCGGGTCCCCCTTTTGGCGTCAACAACCTGTGTGGAGAAATCTGATACAAATCCCTCTAGCCTACGCTCCGGGCTCTGGGGCCCTCGGCTGTTTGACCCACCACTGCGTAGGCAACTTGGAGCCTGTTGGTGGGGTGTCTTAAAACAACAGACGTCTGTGCACAGGTTCTCTAAATTAATTGTGCGGCTTCAGAATCTTAATACTTGGACTGTGTCAACTAAATAAGAACCCCAACATCTTTAGGTAAACTAAATAACATATTTCAATAGCTCTGAATTTCTGACAAGCATCTGTGTTTATCTTTAAATGAAATCCCTGAGATCCCATTAAAAATCTAAATATGATTTGAACTGCTAATGTTTCTGGTAAAGAAACACACTAATGTTATGGATTCAAAAACAACCCAAATCACGATACTAACAAAGTGAATGGCTTCCCGGTGATACTGCTTCTACCCGTCAGTGCTTAGATATTATCCCGCTGAAAAAATGAATACAGAATTCCAACAAACTGTCATCAAATGTCTTTCTATTATAAATGTAGATGAAATGTATATCCCCAAATATGGAGCAGGTCAATTCTAAAACTGTCAATCAATGGTCAGATTGAACAATGGGGTTGGGCCAGCCGGTTCCTTTCAGTCCCTAAATGAAAAATGTACATTGTAAAGTTTACACTCCCCCTTTTTTACACATTTTCTCATGTGTAAACAAAAACCTGTAGGGGAATAAAACCTTCAGGTCATAATGGATTATAAGACAATACCAAACATTTTTCCCAAATGTACATCCATTATTTCCCCAGTAAACACTTCAGTGAAATTAAGTGTTTCTCTCCATCTTTCAGTCCTAAAAGAAACAGAATCTTCAAATGTCATAGTTTGAGTTTCACATTCTGCAAACAGCCACCTCCTGTGGGAGTGAAATATCAAGTAGGTTAGAAACGGTTTCCCCTTTTGTGCAATGTTAGGAAACCTCTCATTTCCCACATTATTATCACACAGAAATAATGTGTTAGTCCAAAACATGCTTGATTAGTCATTGTTTTAAATCATGCAGTTGCACTGATCAGATGCAGACATACACACACTCACACTCACACTGTCAGGTTGTAAAGTCAGGTTTGGTCAGGTTCACCGCAGAGTCAGTCATTGAGAGTGCCTTCCCAAGTTACCCTGTCGGTCAGTTGGTCTCAGTCTTTTTGGCCATGTGTCGTGCTCTGCAGAGACTTTGATGTTCCAGCACAGGCCAGCATCCTCCGTCTATACAAATCTGTATATATGGAGCGCCATCATTTATTAATTCAGAATTACAACTATAATGTTCAAGATATCTCCAACCCCCCCTTGCTGTTTCCCACATTCCCTGAAAAGTGTCTAGCCAAAAAAATGTCACTTCCTTATTGTACTATTACTATTACTGTAATTCATTTACACCTAATTAGTATTAAAATGACCAATAGATCTATTTCAGAAACATGTGTACATCACTATCTTGTGTCAAAACATTACTAGGATCTGTAAAGATCTGTTATGTATTCCATAACTCATTCTATCAATTTATCTTCAATTCTGGTGCACTTAAAGAACAATGTTACCTTCTTTAACAGTGCGTGGAACTCTGGGTGTCTGAACATGAAACCAGTACCTCAAATTGAAATACTATATCTTGTTTAGAACCAGCTTTCCCTTCAACATGACCTATATAAATAAATATTTATCTGATCTTATAGAGCTGTTACTAAAACTCTCCCTTTGAACTGATCAATACTGTAAAACACTACCAAATTCACACACGAATAAAAAGTCCAGTGCATACTTCCTTCATGCCCCCCCTTTTCCTATCAGTGTGTTTTAGACTGATTTTCCACTTCACTTTAATAGCTCTCCTCTTTTCCGCTATTTTTATTTACCAATTGACTAATTTATGGTCAATACATCGTCTTATCTTCACTTATTTATATTTATCTTTTGTTCACGATAACAATGGTATAACAACCACACGTCTCCAATTCTGGTCCACCTAAAAATCAATGTTAAACTCTTTAGCAGTGTGTGGAACCCTGGATGTCCGAACATGAAACAATTACTCCCTCCTTTATCAAGGATTTAAAAACAGAAGTCATTTCATATTTCCTATGGTAATAACTATGCTACAATGGTGAAATCAATTTCTTAGATTGGAATACTATATCTGGCTTGGCACCAGCTCTCCCTTTAACATTATCCATACAGATAAAGATTTGTCTTATAGAGTGGTTCCTAAAACTATCCCACTACTTTATTCACACGTGAATAAAAAATGTCAAAGAATATTTTGTTAACATGATGAAAAGATTGAAGAATATGGTTGTACTCTGTCCCCCTTTAACCCTCAGTGTGTTCTCATTTTACTCTAATAGTTTACTGCTATTTTTAATTTAATAAATCTTTCTGTCTTTACGTATTTATGCTTTAAATGTGCGTTTTGTGAATAAGTGTGTTTAAGTGTAAACTCACTCATTCCCGTTTTCCTTTTCTCCTCCTCTGGTTTTCTCAAGCCGTGACCCCGGCCTCCTCACTTCTAATCGACCATGCCAACTCCTCTGATTCTGTGTTCTCTTCAGTCCATCAGCTGTAACCTCATCCGCTGTAACTCTTTTAGGCAGCCATTGGCCCAGTTACATCTGCATCCGCCATCATGCCAATGTTCCTGCACTGCTTTGCATTTCATCTCCTCCTTTACAGTCTCCCTGCTGTTTTTATGGAGGGCGGATTCTGCTCTCATGTCCCACACTTTTGCTCTTGTGCCAAATGTCGTGGCTCAGCTTGGAACTTCATGGTCCCGTCTGAGGGACTGATGAGCGTAGATCTCTGCCCGTCAGCATGCTGTTTGGTTCTGGATGCCACAGGTGGAGATAGTTCTGGCTGCAGTCTTGTTGTTGTTGTTTCAGCTCTTGTTCTCTGTCTGTTCGATGGAGAAGGAGGAGTCTCCTGTTGGGTTAGGTCTTTTGTCTGCTTGGAGGGTCGGGATCTTAGCCTTTTCTAACTCAGAGGGGGAGTCAAGGTCTCGGGACGCATTACCTATAAAAAATCTAGCACACTGAGGTTACATAAATCCAACCCTTTCCACTCTGACTCTTTGTAATCATACTATCTGTCTTAATTGTTAAATGCCATCTAAACAACCTAATTGATGTCTACAAATGATATTACAAAAACTCACTCTAAAAATTGTTTCATCCATTGCTACATATTTACCCAACATAACTCTTTCAGGAAACCATTTGCTCCTATACATTGAAAAACGTACATGTTTCCAGCATCACATATTCCACACACTACGAAAGAACATCCACATACTTTCTCCAATATTTTAAGCTAGTTTCCATAACAAGATTATCATGTGTGACATAATAATCAGATGTCTTGTTTGCTAACCAAGAATATTAAACTTTAAAATCTCTTTTGGCCAGTTGAAGTCCTGCTTACTTCATCTTTAAAATCTTCTTTAATTTGAAACTAAAAAAGGTCTTCCTTCTCCACCATGATCCTATCTCTATATCAAAGTCCAGACAAACTGATGATTTATCTTTAGAAACCATGAGGAATGACTCATAAAACACTATTCTTCCTTACTTCAGTTCTAAATCAAATGAGCCAGACAGGACACCCCCTTTAACCACTTGAAATTGTTTATCTAAGTTGTGTTACAAGCAGGTTAGATCTGTAATGAATTAAAATCAATATTTAAGGACGCAATATAAGTTAAATATATTGTTAAGCTAATTACGGTTTTATTGTGAAGGCATCTCTGGCGAACAGCGGCCTTTGGCTTTTATTTTGAAAGGCCGTTCCGGAACAGTGAGTTCGATTTGTAGAAACACGGCAACTTAACAATCGTTCTAATGCATTAACTATAGTCGTGAAAGAGACAAGGAGGGGGAAGGCGTGTGGAAGCAAGCAATGAACTGAAAATGCCACCAATCCTCTGCTTTAACGTGATGGCGCACATTGAAAACCGAAGCGCCCTGTCATAACTGACAAGCGTTCAAAAACCTTTCTGCTTATCTCTTAGGCCACTACTTTTTGTTTTATTCATAACCTAAAAATACAATTGTGATGAATAGCTTGCTTTTGTACCATTACATTTACCAACATAAAACAAGGTCTGTACTAATCAACAATGACAACCTACAGACAGCTCATTTATTTAAATATACGCACTATATTGACTTCGCTTTTATTTATCTGACTCAATTAACGTGCTTCCCTTCCTTTCAGCCACTAGATGGCAGCAGCAGAGCACAAATGAGCTTCACTCTTCTGAGCGAATGTCTGATTATCACAGACAATCGGTCACACAGGTTATTCA
Source organism: Chionodraco myersi (assembly GCA_009756435.1). Classification (NCBI taxonomy): domain Eukaryota; kingdom Metazoa; phylum Chordata; class Actinopteri; order Perciformes; family Channichthyidae; genus Chionodraco; species Chionodraco myersi. The sequence continues at coordinate 14,076 of RQJG01016865.1, read as the reverse complement.
GGTAAAAATCACACAGATTTATTCCCCGTACATTTTGTCCGGCTTTGTAATGTGGTGTTTATTTCAACAGGCAGACCAAACCATGGACGGTGCTTCAACACGCATAAGGAATGTGCCCGTCCCATGGAGCTTAAACGCCCAGGTTTCAGCGAGCCCTTTACCACACGTTTGCTTTTCAAATCAATGTTTACAGACAAGGGGAAACGAGAGCCGGTCTCGTCACAATGGCGGTGACGTTAGCGTTCTCTCCCCAGGATTTAACAGATAAAAGTCCGCTGACACTTTCGCTTATTTGGTCTTGGACTCTTATTTACCCCCAGTTATAAACGGCGGATCGATCTGAAATATCGATCATCCAGGTTCCGTGTGTAAGACTCACACCTACATCCCACGAACTGCACCGCTCCTACGTCACTTCAGGAATAAACTTCCTGAGATCCACGCTAACTGCTTTATTTTAAACGGCGGCTCGATCTGAAAATATCGAGCTTTCAGGTTCCGTCGTGCAAGGATTTCACCTTACAGCCCATGAACTGCACCGTCTCCACGCCACTTCAGGACTAAAATACCTGAGATCCACGCAAACTGCTTTTATTTCTCGTTACGCAGGACTCTCTATACCTGGCGATCAACGTTCACGTGTTATATATAACTTTCCTAACATGGTAAAAAATATGCATTGTATACTCCATTCAAACTTCAAAAACACTCTGAAACGCCTACAGACAATCCTAATGTTTTAGATATACCCAATCACAGACAGTTGATTTTCATAACAGGCGTCTGCAATACCTTTTGTCTTGTTGAAGCAGGGCCCTGCGTGATTGTCTGAGGTGTTTGAAAGCGTTTGTTCCCGACCCAGTCTGGCCGTCAGATTCCTTCCACAGCTCACCATTTGTTAGGAGATTTAGTGGAGAACTCGTCCGCTTTCTTAAATCTCCCCGCGTCCCTAAAACAAGCTGTTATCTTACATGAAGGAATCCAGAGCATACAATTAACCGTTTAACAATAATCCACTTTAATGGTAATATACAATGCAATACAATCAAATACATTACCATACACAACCATATCGTATCATATGAATAATGTCAGGAGTTTGGCCTACTCCTGGCTCCTGCCCACAGGCCGCCACGACCTCCAGTCCAAGCGGTGCGAGAAGAGAGAGAGAGTACAGACCGGTTCCTGTGTTTTATACATTTTCTAACAATGGGGGGAGTGGTCTGAACCTCCCTTCCAGACCTTTGGCCCTTGGCTGCCCAAATCTCCAACACCTCACTTCCTAAGTTTCACTCACAAGACTGCCCTTGTGAACTGATGCGCCTGCTTGGTGGGTGATTTAGTGTGAGTTCTGCAACCTTTTGGCTTATCAGTTTGGACATAACAGGATGCCTCTGTTCTTAATCTGGTTGACCCCGCGTTTGTGTACCACACAGTATTGACGTTGTGTATTTCCACTGAGGCTCCTCAGCAGTTTGGACTTTAACACCGTACTGTACTTTTCCACTCAGACAGCTCAATGTCTCATATTCACTGTTTTCTACACAAATCATTTTCCTCTTTTAAGCTTCTTCATAGTTTACTAACATGAATACATACAAATATTTCCTTACAATTCCCCCTTTTGCACTCTTAAAAAAGAGTGCAACTCACACAAGGCACTTGAACCATAACTATTGTCGCTCCTCTCCACTGTGTTCATCTCTCAACATCTTTTCCTTCAATGGTGGAACTGATTAGTCTGACACATAATGAGCGGATGCACGGCACACAACAACACCCACATGTTAGTCTTTGTCCATGGATACAACTCGAATGGTTTTCATCAGACCTCTCTGAGGGCAGGATGGGCTGGTTACACGCAGCACATTTAGGCGCCAGGACCCTGTGGCAGTTTGGACTTTAACACCGTACTGTACTTTTCCACTCAGACAGCTCAATGTCTCATATTCACTGTTTTCTACACAAATCATTTTCCTCTTTTAAGCTTCTTCATAGTTTACTAACATGAATACATACAAATATTTCCTTACAACATATATGCACCACCTGAGAGTGATAAGTATTTCTTTGGGGCCTTGCTTGATCTGATTGCAGTAGAAACAGAGGGAATATGTATAAGTGGGGGAGATCTCAATTTGATAATGGATTATGATCTGGACACAACAAACTGTAAGAGAATTAAAAAACCTATTACAAAGCTAGTGAAAAACACTTGGGAAGAAATGGGATTCTTTGATGTATGGAGGGACCTTAATCCAAAAAAAAAAGGATTTCAGCTATTACTCGGCAGTACACTCAGTATACTCACGGATAGACTACTTTTTTATGCAAAAGGAAAATAGGGATAAAATACAGGACTGTTAAATTGGAGTGGCTGACGTGTCTGATCATTGTGCAATCTACTTGAATATTAAACTGGGGTGCAGACGGAGAGACACATTATGGAGATTGAACGTGGGCATATTGAATAACAAATTGGTTGTTGAACAAATCAAAGATGAAATACAGAAATACTTAGAGGAAAACAATAACGACAACACAGACCCAGCCATATTATGGGATGCATTAAAAGCAGTAATACGAGGAAAATTGATTTCTATTACAAGTAACCTCAAAAAAGTAAAAGAAACTCAATATAATAATCTCACAGCCGACCTGAAACAATTAGAACAAAAACATAAAGAAAAAAGGGATAGAAATACACAAAAACAAATCAAAGAGGTGAGAAACGAAATCAACAACTTACTACATCAGGATATGGAGATAAAAGCAAGATATCTTAAACAAAATTATTATGAATTAGGCCCCAAAGCTACAAAGTTGTTGGCAAGACGTTTACGAAAGCAACAGGCAGCAATCACAGTCAACAAACTACATGACCCTAAAACAAATCAACCTACATATGAACCCAAAGAAATTGAAACTATTTTTAGAGATTATTACAAAGATCTTTACATGCAAACGTCTACAACAAATCATATGCGTACAAAGTCATTCCTAGACTCACTGGATCTGCCCTCTATAGGTAAAGTTCAAAATGAAAGTATAACGGCAAAGATAACTATAAATGAAATCCATAAGGCAATCGGAAAACTGAAAACAAACAAAGCTCCAGGTAGTGACGGATTCCCATCTGAGTGGTACAAAAAACTAGAAAAATAACTGTCTCCACTGCTACTAGGTGCCTTTCATTGGATCATGTCAAAAGAGGATACTCCCCCCTCATGGAAAGAAGCAATTATTACAGTTATCCCCAAACCACTAAAAGATAAAGAATTTTGCCAAAATTATAGACCAATCTCAATTCTTAATGTTGATTACAAGCTCTACACTACGATACTATCAAACAGGCTACAAACAATAGTACCAGACCTCATAGATGAGGATCAAACAGGCTTTGTTTCAGGTAGACAGACGCATGATAATATCAGAAGAACGTTACACATCATACATAGAATACAAAAAAATAAAATACCAGCAGCACTGATTAGTCTCGATGCGGAAAAAGCATTTGACAGGGTCAATTGGGAATTTTTATATCTAACATTAGAGAAATTTGGATTCAGTAATAAAACAATTAAATGCATTAAGTCTATTTATAACAAACCAACAGCTCGAGTTAAAGTTAATGGCTCACTAACAGACAGATTTACATTGGAAAGAGGAACTAGACAGGGCTGCTGTCTCAGCCCTACCCTGTTTGCTCTATATATAGAACCATTAGCCCAAATGATCAGACAGGAAAGTGCTATTGCAGGAATAGAAATTAGTCAACAAAAACATGTTATTAGCCTTTTCGCAGACGACGTCATGATCATGCTGAAAGATCCAGTAAGCTCCTTTACAAAGCTAATGCAAATTATGGAACAATTTGGTGAATATTCAGGATACAAATTAAACATATCTAAAACTCAAATCCTTATGTTTAACTGCGCTCCAAATCAACAACTAAAAGAATTAAATTTAAACTGGGAAGCAAAATCAATTAAATACTTAGGAATAAACATAACCAAAAATGTAGCAAAGCTGTACCAAAGCAACTATGAATGTATTGACAAAGATATAAGGAAAGATTTTGAAAAATGGTCAACTTACCCGATGAGTTTTATTGACAGGATAAATACAGTGAAAATGAATATTCTACCACGCTTGTTGTATTTATTTCAATCCTTGCCGATAAATATACCGCAGATTCAGTTCCAAAGCTGGGATAAGCTTATATCAAGATTCATATGGGGGGGTAAAAGACCTAGGATAAGATATACCACACTGCAATTGCCTAAAGAAAGAGGGGGCCTGGCACTTCCAAACTTAAAGGAATATTATCATGCAGCACAACTACGTCCTCTCATTTACTGGTGCAACTCCGATTATATAGCCCGCTGGAAAGACATTGAAATACTTACATATGAGTCCCCAATTCAACCACTCATAGGGCAGAGAGAAATACCTCCCCATGTTAAAGAAAAAGGAGACCTAGACCCAATAACAACATTTACACTAGAAAAATGGTATTCTATTATTAAACAATTGAAATTGGGAAGGGAACTTGGACTATTAAACTGGATAGCCTATGACAAAGGATTCAAACCAGGAAGCTATGACTGTAGATTCAAGCAATGGACAGAACAGGGTTTAACAGCCATATGCACGGTTATCCAGAAGGGAGAAATGAGAAGCTTTCAAGACCTGAAAAACCTCTTTGACCTAGAGAACAAAGACTTATTCAGATATATGCAAATGAGGGACTACTATACAAAAAAGGTTAAGAAAAATGAAGATGACATACAACCTATTGTAAAGATTATTGCACGAGCTTACCATGATGATGTTCGCAAAGTTGTGTCAACCCTGTATTCGTGCTTGATGGAAGCCAAAAAAGATTCAACACTCTATGTAAAAACTAAATGGGAAAAAGAACTAAACGAAAGGATCTCAGATGAGATGTGGTATGATATGTGGAAAATGCACCAGACCACTACACAGTCACACGGATGGAGAGAATTTCTGTGGAAAAACCAAATTCGTTTCTTTTACACACCCAAAATCACTAGTAAACAAACTAACACTCAACAATCATGCTGGAGACTTTGTAAACATCAGGAACCTCACCATACACATGTGTTTTGGAGCTGCAGTAAAATACAACCTTTCTGGGACTGTGTACACTCTGTTATATGCAAGGTATTAGGCTATAGAATCCCTCGAACATGTGTGGTATTATACCTGGGACATATGGAAGGATCTGTACATGTCGGAGATCAATACCTGATCAAGATCCTCCTAGCTGCAGGAAAGAAGGCTATCACTAAAAACTGGCTAAAGGCGGAAAAACCAAGCTACAGACAATGGGTTAATATTATTGGTGATATCCTAATAATGGAGAAAATCACATACAAGTTGAAAGTAATGGAAGACAAATTTCTTAAGGGCTGGGAAAAATGGTTAAGGTACATAACAAATGAGTCATAAAAAAAAACAAGTAATATTTGATAACTATGTAGATCGTCTCCGTACAGGCACTGTTCTCTCTGAAATGTAATATTTGTTGTGTGTAATTGTACCTTGTGAAAAAATCAATAAAAGAAAGTAATAAAAAAAAAAAAAATTGTAATCGTTTGACAGCCCTAAAAAAAATACAGATTTCAGTATTTTGAGACTCCGAGCCCCATTTATTTTCCTCACAGACGACAAAAAAAGTCCGACATTATACGATTTAAAATAAAAACAATAATCGTGGCTTGATATTGAGTAAGAACATGTTTTTATGAACCCCACAGCTTCCGGTCTTCCAAGACCCGAACAGACAAAAATACGTGCTGCAGGCACGAAACATACTACCAATAGAAATACATTGCTTTTTAAATCGTTCTGTGTGACACGAAAAAAAAAGGGGGAAATCGTGTTGGTGAACACGAATCAATAGATGAAATGTTGTGACTATAACACGAAATGCCGTGAGACTGGGTTGCGCTACATTAGCACCGGCGATCTGTTCTATTTCATGCTATCTGCACAAAAGGTTGACATTAAACATTAAAAAGATCAGGCAGTTCAGAGAGAATCAAAGGAAGGCAGGCAGGCAGCTTTGCATGACATTCTTCTAGACGTGTTTCATTGTGTTGATAGTGAGGGTAGTCAATCACAGTAGTGACGGCCATCTTGGTGACGTCTGTTGTTGTGAGAGTCTGCGAGACCTTTATTAAGTGTTTCACACAAAAAAATGTGTTACTTCACAGTTTTACGACACATTTTTATTTGTTTGACTTGCAAAATTATCTTTTAAATTGACAAACATCATATGTGTAATTCGTGGCACAATTCAAACCCTCGTCCCCCTCATCATATCCTATTAAGGGAGCCTAAGTAACCTATTGGGCAAATTGAAGGCCAATATTGAGGCTAGGGCGGACTGTGATGCGCTGCGGTCTTGTCGGCTGATCTCCGCGTACTGGAGGAATAAAAACCTCCAGGACCTTCTGGTCCGCACCAAGCTAAATGAAAGCGTCAAAACTAGGGAAGCGCCTCGAATTTCTGAGGTTGATTTCATTCGCCTCCCCCACGTTTTTAATCCCTTCTCTCGAGAGGGGAGTAATATCCGACTGGCCTTGACACCTAACATAAAAAACGCTATTTACGCAGTTAGGTGCAAGGCCTGCCACAGACACTATGTGGGAGAAACGTGCAATCAGATCAGCCTCAGAATAAAACCACACCGATACAAAATCAGAGACGGGACGGCACGAGTGTTTTATATAACCATTTTAAACTCCATGGCCTCCAGAATGTGCAGTCCATGGGCCTGGAGAGTAGCAGCGGCTTGAGCATGGGTCAGAGGTGAGCGGCGGAGCGGAGGTGGATCTATCCCCTGCGCACAATAGACCCGGGCGGATTAAACGAAAAGTACAATTTATGGGTCCGCCTCCCACCACTCAAACATGTTTTGATAACCTTAATAACCTGTGTGATCTCCTCTCCCCCAGGATCTCTCCCCTGCAGATCGGTGATTTTAACCTCCTTCTCTGCGGGTGCGACAGCCTGTTTGAATCCACCCTCCACGTATTTTACCAAAGCACTTATATTTATTCATTATTTATACAGATTTTTATATTCCTTCTAAACCAATACATTTTAGTGATCCTCCTCATCTGGACTTTTTTTTACTAGTGTGCTCCATTTTTAACGCATGTTTTTAGCACTTTCTTATTTTGTTTTAATGGTGTTTATATTATATTTATATTAAGGACTTTCGGGTGGCACCAAAGTTGTTCTGGAAAACTGTCCGACACCTCAGGAGGGGGAAGCAGGGGACCATCCAAGCTGTGTACAGTAAGGATGGGACGTTGTTGACCTCAACTGATGGAGTGTTAGGGCGTTGGAAGGAACACTTTGAGGAACTCCTGAACCCGACACCTCCGCCCTCTATGTTAGAGGCAGAGCTGGAGTATGACGGGGGATCAACACCAATCTCCCGGGGGGAGGTCACTGAGGTCGTCAAACAACTCCACAGTGGCAAAGCCCCAGGGGTGGATGAGACCCGCCCAGAAATGCTGAAGGCTCTGGATGTTGAGAGACTGTCATGGTTGACACGTCTCATCAATGTTGCGTGGAAGTCGGAAACAGTACCGAAGGAGTGGCAGTCCTGGGTGGTGGTCCCCCTTTTCAAAAAGGGGGATCAGAGGGTGTGTGCCAACTACAGAGGCATCACACTACTCAGCCTCCCTGGGAAAGTTTACTCTAAGGTACTCGAAAGGAGGGTCAGGCCGATTGTCGAACCTCAGCTTAAGGAGGAACAATGTGGATTCCGTCCTGGTCGAGGAACAACGGATCAGCTTTTTACTCTCGCAAGGATCCTGGAGGGGGCCTGGGAGTACGCTTATCCGGTCTACATGTGTTTTGTAGACTTGGAGAAGGCGTATGACCGAGTTCCCAGGGACGTTGTAGAAATGCGTGTGTGCACCACGACAAAAGAGCCTCATTCACTTTACATTGGGGTTGTTTGCGTGGTGCCGACACGTAAATGTAACAAAGTTCGTGAGTCCACCACGCAATGCGGTGTTAAGGAGTCGTGGTGGAGTCACGCATTCTGGTGAGATCAGGTTGTTTTAGCCAGATGTTTTTTAACCCACTTACCAGGTATTTTACCAGATGCTGTGGGACGCAGCCTCGGACACTCCACCGGGGGAGACCCCCTCGGGGGGGCAGGAGTACAGGTTTTAACCCCGCCGCATATGCTCTGTGCTGCAGCCGCTGCTCCCTTTTATTCCATTTTCTTATACATTTCTAACACAGACTAAACAGGGCTTTTATAAACTTTTATTGGTTTTACAACAGGAGCTTTTAAACAGGTTTTTAAACACAAAATATTGACCCTAGAGCCCGTGCACCACGCGGTGACGGCGGTGGGGCCTGAACGTTACCCCTCTGGGTGCAACCCGGGCTGATTCCTTAGCCTGCCCCTCCTTTGCCCCTTCCTCCCCTGCCTCTTCACCCCCACAGACAACAGATAACACCACAGAGGCAGCAGACACAGACTTACAGTAATGTCATTCTCCCATGCAGTAACATCATCTCTCCTCTCTCACTCACAGACCTACAGTGCCCCCAGCAGAGGGAGCCAGAGTTGTTTGCTGCTGAGCCCCTTGAAGGCAAAACATGGCCGGAGGTGGATGGAAACTCCACAGAAACAATGACGATGCAGGGCACAATGACATTCTTACTGAACTCAAGCCCATTATCTGAGGCATCCACCTCCCACCCGACCTGGGCCCCCTCTTGCTTTTTTAATTGATTTTACTTATTTTGTATTCTTATGCGCTTTTAGAAACCTTGTATGTATTTTCCTTGGAGTTTTTTTAGAAGGATTTTGACCACAATATTATCCCGAGAACCAGTGCCCCGTGCAGCGCTCCTCCAGAGCAATGCCCTTTTCCCTAACCCTAACTTAACCCTGACCCTCTCATATCCAGGGAGCCATCTGGCACTGACTCACCTTTCTCTGTTTCTTTGGTTAAGAAAAAAATCTTGTTGATGCACATAATGCTCCATACATTCCTCAGATCAGTGTTTCAGCAGGATATTTTTTGCTTTAAAGGGACATGTCATGCTTTTCCGGTTATTACCCGTCCCCTTGTGTGTTATGAAGGTTTTTCTGCATGTAAACGGTCTGCAGAGTCACACACCCTCAAAGTACACCATGTCGCGAGTAGAACTCTAACACAGAAAATACCTGTCTATGCCAGGGTTGCCAACTTTGGGTACCTGGCTGGAGTGAGATGTTGATATCATGGGTTTAATTACACATATGCACACTAAATGACTGCTATCGTGTCAGCAGCGGGACCTTAGCATATATATAGGATATATATATACACAATATATACAAATACACAATATTGGACACAGACTATAAAGGGCACAACGTTTCATTCAATATTGAAAGTCAAACACATGTTTGTTTTCCACTGTTTTATTGTGTGCCTGTCGTGATAAGCAATTAATTGACTTATCGTACGATAAATAAAAATGAACTCGATAAATTGCCATTTACATGAGGATGTGACTATAGCAGTTTGAAAGGATGTACTTGAATTATTATTATATATAATCATTATGTCAGTGGTCTAAAATGGTTATACAACGGTGCCGACTATATTATCGTTTATCGCAATAATTTCCGGGAAAATGTATCCAACAAAATTAATTATCGTGAGAGGCCTACACATGAAACACACACACACAAACAAATCTACAGACTTACTCCAAACTGCCAAATATATTAATTAACACACTCTCACTCTCATATACTCTTTGACTCTATTTTGACCTAGTTACTAGAACAATAAGCATTAGACTTTTAATCTTTTATCATTTCTACTGGATCTTAGATCTGCGCATGCGCAATACAGGTCGGGGATTGACCAACCGGCTCCCACTGCTCTGCTGTCTGTTAACGTTGTTAAGAGTGGTGGGGGCGGATCGACAGCTTGAGCAGCTGTCAACTCAACATTGTAAATAACCAACCAAAAACGATCGCCGGTTCATCTTGTTTTTGGCGTGAGAATAGTTTTGGCAGCGTGAGAGCGTGAGATAGAGTGAAAGCGTGTGTCACACGCCAGATGCGTGAGAGTTGGCAACCCTGGTCTATGCTGCCCCAGAACACCTCGTTGGAGATTTCTCATTTTCCATTGTTTACTTCCTGGGTACTGTGACGTGTGAATACCCAGAGGCCACACCCTCTGCCAGCATTTCACGAAACAAAGCTTCCCAAACCTTTCAGCGATTCATGCCGGATATGTACAGCGTAGGGCACTGAAGAACGATGCTGTTCCTACTTTGTTTGGACCAGTGGGAGATTCGGGTACACAACCTGTAAGTATTCATTGTTGTTTGTGTATTTATGATGTTTAAAACAAACAAGGTATCTACAGATGTAGCGCTTCATTTCAGACAGTTTGAAACGCGAGGGCCGTGATTGGTACGTGATCTGCCCTCGCTCAAGGGAAAACCTCCAGCTTGACTTGAGACCTCCCCCGTGATAAATAAATGTAATTATTATGAAGCCAGCTGTAATGGATTGTTGATCCACCAGGGGGTGCAGTGGGGTTCCACACTGGATGTACAGCGGAACTTTGTTAATCATCATCATCATCATCATCATCTTTATTTAAAGAGACTCTTGGTCCATTATTACAAAACATACAACACTCAAATACAAACTAAAAAAAGGCAGCCATACCAATGTTTCCACAGAGGTGACTGGTATCGTACAGCACTGAAACACGGATTTGAAAGCAGCATAATGACAGAGTTATGAGAAACATTCAATCGACAGATGAATTTGTACATCAGATTTCTCAAAAGAGCATGGAACGTGTTGACTCGTGCATTACAGAACATTTCACTTGCACTGCACCACCTTGGTTTTCTAAGCAGTATACGCAAACAGTCATTATATGCAACCTGGAGCTTCCGGAGGCTCGCCTTCTTATACTTGACCCACAAGGGGGCAGTATAGAGAGGAGTGCAATAAGCTCTAAAGAGGTTCACCTTAACCTTATCTGAACACCAAGAGAATGTTCTAGCCAACATGTTGGCTTGTATATATAAGACACGCCGCTGTCTATACATGTCATCATAATCAGCCCTTTCATCTGTGATGATGTGTCCCAGATACTTAGGGTTACAGCAAACAGACAGCAGATACTTAGTGTTACAGCAAACAGACAGCACCTGTCCTGACAGATAGAATGTTGGAAAACCAAGGTTCTTATCCCCTTTTGCTCTACAGATCATTACAGCGCTCTTCTTAGCATTGTATTTAACGTCAAATTTGACTCCGTAATCAGAACAAACATTTAGCAACTGTTGAAAACCAGCACTGCTAGGAGAAACAATTGCCAGATCATCAGCATACATAAGATGGTTTACAATCACATGACCAATCACACACCCTGTTTTACAGACACTTAAATCATCTGATAGATCATTCATATAGATATTAAAAAGGCTCGGTGAGAGGAGCCCCCCCTGGCGGACTCCATTACCAACACCAAATGGCGCCGAGACTGCATTCCCCCATTTGATCCGCATGCTCTGGTTGGCATACCAATAAGCCAGGATCCTAATTATACTGTTAGGCACACCTCTTTGTCTCAATTTTAAAAACAGTTTATGATGGTTAACTCGGTCAAAAGCCTTCGAGGCATCAATGAAACCAATCAGAACAGTGGAATTCTGTCTTCTATATGTTTCTACCATTTCCTTCAAAGCATAGATGCATAGCTCAGTACCATGCTTAGCCTTGAAGCCAAACTGGTTATCTGAGGTACATAAATAAGAACATAGTCTATCCAACAAAATTCTTTCCAGGACTTTGGATAACACACTGGCCAGAGCAATTGGTCTATAGTTATCCAAGCTCCCTACCTTGCCCGCTCTGTCCTTAATGACAGGGACCAAAGTAACAGTCAACATGGAGTCTGGCAACATACTATGAGTCATGAGGCCGGTAAAACAAATGGCAAGAAGAACTGCAACCTTCAGGCTTGCCAGTTTAAGGTGCTCTGCAGTGATTCGGTCAGAGCCGCATGCTTTGTTATCAGCTAGCTGTGCAATTGCTCGATAAACCTCTTTAGCTGTGATTCCCACTGTGTCACTTTTCACAACACTACCAACTTTGTAGGGGTCACTTTTAACACAATTAAGTATAGTAGAGTAATGTTGCCTCCACAACTCAGCTATGTTATCGGCTCCAGATACTCCCTCTATGGTACACGGTAATGACGTACTGGCCCTGTTCAGAGCTCTCACCTCCTTCCAGAAGCCAGTCACATCATTATGAAGGAGCTTTTCAGCCATAGAGTCCGCTCTCAATGTTTCTGTATGTTTGTTGACATAACGAACTGCATATTTATATCTAGCATGTGTACGCTTTTTGAGATCCAGGACAGGCCCCTCTCTGGGCCTTCCTGCCTGGACCCAGGCCCCAAAAGCATTCTTGGCTTCAGCGTATTGATCAGCCACATGTTTATTCCACCCTGGCTTGACGTTGTGTCTCTTCCTAGAGTAGGTACAGCACGGTCTACTGGCCTCCCATACAGCTCCCACAATACAATCATACATGTTACAGAGGTCTTCACGGTGAGAGCTTTCACAACAACCCACATCAACACACAGAGTTGCCACTTTGGGTAGATATACATCACTCAATAGGACATCAGTTCTCCCATAGTACAATAGCCTATCCTCATTTGTGAGCTTTGACCAGTCCACTTTAGTGGTACAGGCATTTTTAACCTCCTGAGACATCTCAGGGAGACTATCATAATCTAGTGACATTATAAAAGGAATGTGATCTGACAAGATCCATATGTCACGGATATCATACTCTGTGCTAAATAAGAGACATGTAATCATTTACAAAACATCACCATGTTGTTATTTAACAAAATAATGTTGTTTAACCGAAAAAAACGAACGGGAGGAAATGTAGCACGGCTCTCGATTTGTAATCCTAATTTAATCATCATCTTCACCACGATCATTTATGTATTCAACTTCATTAAAACGTTATTAACGTGCCTAAACTCAGTAATTCACTAAAAAAAATTATATTTTAATGGAGCCTCGTCGGCAGATCAGGATCCCAACGTGTAGCGGAGGGATCTTGATCAGCTGAAGGGTGTTATTTTCCCCATAAGCAACAAGTCGCTGCAAATTATCCCGCTTATTACATGGCCACATTCTCAACAAAGTAACGACATGACTCCCAATATTAATTGAAATGCTTTTATGGATTTCGAAATTGTTTTTATTGATTTAAAAAAATAGTTGTATGTATTGATTTAAATTGACATGCATCCGCTAAGAAAAATAGTCCGTTGTTACCGTTTTTTAAACAGTCTGAATGAAACGGCAGCTCTCAGCTGTGTGTTTACACAACTAATGGCCCATCAACCACAGCTCTCTCCCCCCCTCCCCCGCTGATCTTTCTTCTCCAGCAGCTAAATTAACTGTATGTTACTCTGAGTGACAATATTTATTTATTGTGGCTTTTATGTTTTTAGGTATAAAATGTTATATATTTCAGGCTTATAATTCACCCTTCAACAATGACAATATTCATAGTAATTTAATAAATCCTTCCAACACACATAATATGTACAAAATAGCCTACTGTAAGTTAAGAAATCATTCCAATATGTTCTTCTGATGTAACAACAATAACATTATAAATAGTAACATAGCTGAACATGGTATTGCACATTTAGCTTTGAGTGTTACTGACCTGAGATGTTTTTATTACATGAATTAAGGTGACTGAGGCTTTTTAACATAGACAGAGTACAACTGAAACATAACATCTGAAACGATGTAACAACATAATGAACTTTTTGGCGATGCAGCTTGGGATGTGAGGAGTGAGGGACACGGCTTAGAACGGGCATGTCGCCTTCTGTCCTGTCCAGTGGCAGGACAGTGTGCACCAGTCTGCCTTGATCTATGAATTCATGTCCTTGACACTCACTGCTGTTTTATAGAAGGAAAACCTCCTTCACTTCATGAAAGTGT
>RQJG01016863.1:0-13946 GCA_009756435.1 Chionodraco myersi | reverse complement strand
AGCACGACCAATCATCTGCCTCGGCCCGGCTAAAGTAACTGGATGGCCTACCTGCCTGTCAGCCTTCCATCTGGGCACACACTTATCTCGTGCCCTCATTGGTCATGTGTGTGTCCGTGTGTGTTGGAGGAGGGGCTCTGTGAGGAAGTCTGAAGGAAGAGGCAGATTTTTTCCGGTTGTGTATTTTCAAATTCTAGCGCACTCGAGCTGGTTTCTCCATTCTTACCGTTAACTCTTTTGAGGGTGCAGCTATATGTTTTATTTATTTCAAAGTGGGCCCATTTTAATAATATATTTGTTCCCTTCAAATGTGCAGAGGACTCCCCAAGTGCTGTGTTTAATTTATTTTAAAGTAGGCCTGTGTATTATTTTTAATTCTCCTTATAAGAGTTCTTTGTTTCTTATTAGAGGGTAACAGTTTTATATCATGTAATAAATAGCATAATAAATGCAGTTTTTGTCTGATATAACAATAAAAAACTATGAAATATGTTTTGCGGCTCCAGACAAAAAATGTTTTGGGAAAAAGGAGCAAAATGTCTCTTTTGGTCAAAAAGGTTGCAGACCCCTGCCCGAGTGGGTCATGCTGTCCATCTATGGTTTCCGCTGCTATCGATTCTGATATACCAGTCATATCCGAGGTCACCACGTGTGCTGAATCACATTCTCTCCACTCTCCCCACACATTCTTTTAACACCGATGGGACTGTTCCCGGTCCTTTCCCAGCATTCCCTCTGGCATCCCGGGCAAAGTCAACACCATCAGCTCCAGTGGAAACCCACAGGGACACGCTTGGCTCCTCACACTAACCCACTGTGGTCAGGCCGTCCGAACATACACAAATAGACGGTATTTAGGAAACTTGAAAACACACGGAGAGAAGCAGCACACGGAGAGACACTTATTCATGGAGGAATATCATCTCAGTGGAGGGAGAATACAAGTCTGCTGACCTTCATGTTAACCAAACGTTTATATATGCCAGTTGTATCAAAGGTTTAACGAGTTCCATTTCTAAATTATTTACCGATGGAAAGTATTTCCCTTAATTTAACATGATCACTTAGGATTCACTGAGTGACTCTAAGATGACTTTACTTAGATGTGTCTTTCCAAAAATGCTGTTCTTTCAACTGTTTATCATAAATGTTCTTGACATTATAAAAACATCAGCAGTTTTACAACACATGTTATGTAATAATTATGTAAATCAACATGTTTTGTTTGTAGTTTAAAAATCAACGGTAGAGCTGGTTCATCATTCCAAAATGTATTCATGTAATTCCTTTAGCAGTAAACATTCTCCGCCTGATCTCTGGTCTGATTATCTGGGCGCACTGTGAGTGGGAACACTTGAGTTTCTTATGTATTACATTGTACTATGGTATATAGTTGGAGACACATCACATGTTCTTTCCCTGGTAAGCACTTATAATTCATTACTTTTCAATGTTTCAAATGTGTAGTTTTAGTGTTAATTCAAAGCTATTCAATACTAAACACGTAGTCTCTTATAGAAGCAGACTCTTGTGTGAGCCATGACACACACTGGTGATGATGCAGCAGAAACAACAACAAATCAAGTTTTGTTTATATAGCACATTTATAAACGATTATGGTCGAGCCAAAGTGCTGTCCATATAATAAAAATAGCCTACAGTAGAGACACTTTACCAGGGCCGGCGTCATGGGGGGTCATTCGCGGGCCATGCCCCCCCAAATGAGTCACTGTGCCCCCCCAACGCAGGGTGGGCAAGCCTTGCCACTTTGCCGTTTTTCTTTTTTAAATCATATAAGTGAAAACGTTTCCACTAAAGGTGTTTTGTGTGAAATACGTCAGAAATAAAGAATACAAATATAAAACACAGCCTGAGGTGTGCTCACTGCTGCTCTCTGATTGGTGTGTTGCTTGACCAATGACCCCCGACCTTTGTGTTGTTATCATTACGTGGCTGTGTGTTTAGATGAAAGCCCGGTGGCGATCTGTTCATCTGTTACACTGATTATACAGTAAAGCCATCGAACATAATATGATATATAGTACAGTACAAGTAGCCTACTTCTGTGTTTCATTCAAGCTCGGCTCTGTGTGTGTGTGGCACGAGCGCATGTTGTGAGTGCGCGAGCGGTAACGTGGAATGTTGTTGTTAGCATCTGGTTAGCTAGCTATGCTAACGGATATAAAGAGCTGTTTCTACACCAAGACGGAGGAGAGTCCTCTCCTGTCAGACTGAGAGGATCGTATAACCTCAGCTCAGTGAGGTAAGGACTCTCTCAGTGTTTAGATAGTTCACTTTAGTGTAGGTTATCTCAGTGGGTCTCAAACGGTTTGATCAGCATTTATGTAAACCAGTATTTGCGAGGAATAGGCTACCTTTATATGATCATTATAGTTGTTTTTTTTGTGACCAACTTTTTATTGTTGTTTTTTTTTTGTTTTGCCCTCACAAAAGGGACTTATACAGATACAAATGATATAGACAATACAAAAAAGAAAAAAAAAAAAAATAAAGGAAAAAAAATATATATATATAGGGAATCCCTTTCCCATGCCACCCCGTCCCCCCCTCTTCCAACCCATCTTGCCATTTCACAGAAAATCCTACCTGATGTTTTTTAGCAATCGTCTGAGTTCATCTATATATATATTATAGCATAACAATTTATAGCATAACAATGTATCCACATAAAATACATTAATTCCTTCATTCATTATAGTTATTAAAGAATAAGAGAATACATAAAAAACGTGTATGAAATACTATAGGACAGTAACACAAGAATACAGTTTGAAAGGGGAGTGATTAGTAAAATATCCATAAAGAAAAAGTAAATCTGTGTACAGTTCTGTTTCATATGGGTGCTGAGAGAGGTATCCATAGATCCTAATGTTGCTCTCAAAGTGCACCAGATTGATGCATTTAACTTCAATATTTAAAAAATAATCTTCCCGGGGGAGCATGCCCCCAGACCCTCCTAGAGGACGTTAGGTCCACCCCCACCTAAAACATGTTCACATGGATAGGATACTAAATACATTTGCACACTTTTTGTATGGTGGCCCATGTCCATATGTTTCTGTTTTGGTGGTCGTGCCACAGCCGTGCATGTCTGCACAAGTCATAGGTGCGCTATACAATAGCACTACACCCTGCAATGTGTGTGAAAGACAACAGACTTTACAGCATGTTTTTGGTTGTGTTGGTGTGTGTGTGTGTGTGTGTGTTGGTTGTTGACCAGGCAGTGTGTGCCACCCTCGTAAATGGAATTGCCCCCCCATTCGATTTGTTCTAGAGCCGACTCTGCACTTTACAGCAAATACAACAGCACAGATTGTTCAGAATATCAGTATGAGAAAACGACACCCTCTGTCCTTAGACCCTCTGTCCTTATACCCTCTGTCCTTAGACCCTCACATCGTACAAGGAAACACTTCCAGAGAAAACCCACAGTTTAAAGGGAACCTGGGAGAAACCTCAGGGAGAGCAGCAGAGGAGGGATCCCTCTCCCAGGACGGACAGACGTGCAATAGATGCCGTGTGTAAATCAGAGATAATACATTTTACAGCATATAGACCGAATGTTAGGACATGCATGTGTCTGTAATGAGAAGATGAATCCACGAGGATGTCAGCTACAATACAATAACTGCCGCAAAGCACCAACGGGATTCAATGGAGATATCCAACGGTATGTTGCATAATCTCTAACCTTTCTCTTTAAAGGTGGGGTAGGTCACTTTGGAGAAACCAGCTCGAGTGCGCTAGAATTTGAAAATACAAGAAATCTGCCACTTCCTGACAGAGCCCCTCCTCCAACACACACGAACGCGCACATGACCAATGAGGGCACGAGGTAAGTTTGTGCCCCGATGGAAGGCTGACAGGCAGGTAGGCCGTCCAGTTACTTTAGCCGGCTCAGATGATTGGTCGTGCTTTTTACAGCGCCACGGCTTCCAGAGATGATGTTTCTTTAAAGCATTTAAGATATTCATTGCTATCGGGATGTTCAGAGCATTCCTTGGAATACAACAAAAAGTGTATCTCGAGCCGGTTTCTCAAACGTACCTACCCCACCTTTAATTAAAAAAGATGAAAGTGTGGAAATGATGAAGTAGAGAGACTATTTTTCTATTAAATATGTGAAAAATAGTATTGAAATTAAAGCCTACGCGAGTTCATGATGCTAAATATCACCTCTGTTGTAAAACTAAAGGCTTACATGCGGGAAAGCCCTTATTTAGATAACGGTAATGTACTATGCTCTTTAGGAATTAAATAACTCAACAATCAGTGAATCAGTTTTTGCGTCGACATGTTTTCTAAATAATTAGATCCCTCATTATAATCTCGTGCACATGTGTGTTCGTCTGCTCGCTGCTCTTTGATGTGTTACGGATAATGATGCTTCCTGTGATCATGCACGTTCATGTTACAGCTGACTAATTGATGTGTCAGGGTCTATTTAACGTCTTTCTCTCAGCTCTGCATGCGACCTGCAGACACCTCTGCTCATTGTGCACTCATCTCATAACGCTCTTTGTTAAGTAGCCGAGTTAACCTGAGCAACAGGAGTGAAGGCCTTTTCTATCACGTTGCCACTTACAAGCTTTCGACCCTCGAGGATGTCACGTTTAGGGCTGATCTCACTACAAGAGCAACACTAGATGGTGTTTCAGATCCTCCATTAACCACAGCATTATACACGGATAACAAAGGTGTTATACTCAAGAAAATAAGTGGAACAAATATGTCTTTATGATGAGGTTAGAGGAAGAACAAATATGTCTTTATGATGAGGTGAGAGGAAGAACAAATATTTAAAAGCACATTTCATTTAGCCGATGCTTTTACTCATCCAAATGAAGTGAAACAAGACATAAAAATACAAACTAAGTAAGTTGTTTCATAAGCCACACAAGTGCAGTACTGGCAGTGGCGGTTCTAGACCAATTTGACGGGGGGCCCAGTTATTTTCTGAGGGGGGCACCATAAATGCAGGATGAAAAAGACAAAGACAGCATGAAGTAATTGCGCATAAGAAAACAATGCAATACAGTTATTGGTATTTATTTCAGATACTTATTAGAGATGTCCCCGATCCGATCACGCGATCGGGGATCGGAGCCGATCACGTGATTTTCAAAAAAATCGGGGATCGGGAATTTGCTTTTTCTTTTTTTTCTACAATATTTTTATTTATTTTCTTTTCTTTTCTTTATTTTATTTATTTTATTTATTTATTTTATTTATTTTATTTATTTTATTTATTTTATTTATTTTATTTATTTTATTTATTTTATTTATTTTATTTATTTTATTTATTTTATTTATTTTATTTATTTTATTTATTTTATTTATTTTAATGTTACAAAACAAAAATGACCATGTTCACGTCTTAAAGTCATCCTGAGGCCTTAGTTTTGGTTTAAAATTACACACATCATGTATGTGTTGCTTCTCTTGGGCTTGTTTTCAGACCTGGTTGCTGATTCCTCTCAAAGCTGGCAACAGAGTGGGCGCAGTGTCTAATAGTAGCAGTAAGCTAACGAGAGGCTACGTTCAGCTGGTGACTCGGGAGTCGGGACAGAGAAAATGTCAGGAGTTTGGAAGTATTATGAAATTGAAAGCGAAGGCAGTGTAACAGCCAGATGCAATGTTTGGAAGGTGGTGGAAAGAACAGAGCTACGTTCAACACGACCAATCTAATACGCCACCTGAGAAACAAACACCAACAACAACACGGCGAGTACACAGCGGCCACTCAGGTAACGGCACTGAAGCAACCGACACTTTCAGAGGCTTTCAAAAGGAAAGAGAAACTGCCCCAGAACAGTGAAAAGGCCAACACAATAACAGCCAAGATAGCTGAATTCATCGCGTTGGATGACCAGCCGTTATCTGTTACCTTTTTTTTCTCTTAATGCATTGCATAAAGATCGGATCGGAAAAAATCGGTATCGGCAGATTGTCAAAATCAAATGATCGGAATCGGATCGGGAGCAAAAAAAGGTGATCGGGATATCCCTAATACTTAAAGTTACAGTTTTTACGCTCTAATGGGTCCGACTAGAATGACAAATAGGAGTTAGTTCCGCCTATTCCGTCAGCCAAGAAATTGTTTAATCATAAACTTTTGTTTTCAGGGGGGCCACAGGGGGGTCCAAAGTCAGTGTCAGGGGGGCATTTGTTTACGTTATTATTATGACCTGCAAAGAAAATGAAAGAAGTGTGTTTTTGGATAACTTGTTTGCCTTTGCCCTGCAGAGGGGATGGTTTTGAAGCTGGCTGAGTGAAGGGGTTAACATGTTTGGAGGTGCTACCCTTCATCAGAGCTTCAGCTAATGTCACAGTCTGCTTTCTCACTCACCTATTTTCTGCATTAACATTCCTTAGTCACCTGGGAGTCACACCCTGTCTCTCTCTCTCTGTTACACCCATCAGCTCCATTAGTATTTAGGCCCACTTCACCTTCACCTCAGTGCCAGATCGTACTTTGCAGCATGCCAGTCTTTCCCGCATTACCCTTCAGATTGCTCTCCCGGTTTCGACCCTGCCTGTCCCTGACCAGCCTGCCTCGCCTGCTCCCTGACCCGTTCTGTACCTGCGACCCCCGTCCTGCTTTCTCCTGGAACCCTCGCCTGTCCCCGACCAGCCCTTTGTCTCCTACCAGCCTATTGCCTTCAATAAAGCTGCTTACCGACTATCCCTGGTTTCCCGTGTTCTGCATTTTGGTCCTCAGCTCGTTTGTGACAGCTAAGGAAGCAAGCAACTGACCCTTTACTGTAAGTGCTTTTTAACCCAGTTAAATGTCATTAGTCTGTGTTTGTGTGCTGACTTTTGAAATGCTACTTTTCAATCATCAAAATCAAATTGAACTCGACAGACTCAAAACCCATTTGTTTCCACTGCACCTCAGCTATTAAACCACAACAACAGACATAATGATGAAGTACCTAAAGGCTCTTAGCCCACTAATGCATCAACACCAGTTGATTTATATGCTTTGGCCTCTTTCCAGAAAACATATCTGCATGTGCTGTTTTGAGTTTGTACCCTTGTGCTTAATTGCAGCACGTAAGTGGCTGTGGATAAAAGCCTCAGCTAAATTCAATGTCATGTAATGCAATGACTATGTGTGCTATTATTTTTCTCATATGCAAATAGTATTGGCCTTCAAAAACATCAACACTAAATGTGTGACTGCTGCAGAAACAGCTCTTGACAACAGAGGAGAACAGGAAAGACGTCCTCAGATATTTTGAGCACACACACACACACACACACACACACACACACACACACACACACGCACACGCACACACACACACACACACGCACGCACACACACACTCCTGAGGTCCTTACGGGTCTCCTAATTAGATCAAGTGCTGCCCTCCCAACACATCATGGATCATAGTGTGTGACAAACACGAGGGACACCATCGCTGACTTGAGAGACTGTTAAACAGAGAGGGAAACACTCAGCTTGGAAAGAGTCAGTCTAACGAAAAAAGTATAAAATGCCCTCTGTGCACTCAAAATGGTCGTTGTGTTAGCAGTGTAAGTGTAAGAGCAGTGTAAATATATATATAGCTATCAGTGCATTCCTTCAATACGATGTGTTAAAACCCAGATGGCTGCACTGTGCTGCCCTTTCCCCACAGTTACAACGTTATGTATGCGTGCACATCCATCTGCTTGGTATTTGCTAGATACAAGGAACTACACTCTTGCATGTAAGTAAGTGTAAATGTATACATGTTAAATCATGTTGCCAACAAAGAGAGGTGTGGATACTAAACAAAAGGTGATGTTGCCAAGGAAGTTCTCTCCCCGTCCATCTGGAGGCCAATGTGCTTTATATACATGCGGTTCAGAAATCTTGCAGAAACACTTACGGCCCGTCTACACGGCGGCGTGCGTTGAAGCTTGCCAGCGGGCGAAACT
Source organism: Chionodraco myersi (assembly GCA_009756435.1). NCBI lineage: Eukaryota > Metazoa > Chordata > Actinopteri > Perciformes > Channichthyidae > Chionodraco > Chionodraco myersi. The sequence goes on along the minus strand of RQJG01016863.1, from coordinate 5,996 downwards.
CGACCAACAACCAATCACATGAATCTCCCGCCCCTGACACACAAGCAGCGGTTTGATTGGCTAGAGCAGGGTTGGGGAACCTCCGGCCCGCGAGACAATTTGGTACGGCCCTCGAGGTAATTTATAAACACACGCAAAAAAGAAAAAAATGTAAGAAATCTAGACCGCAAAAAATTAAACAAGCGAGTGCCTGTTTTTCCTGGCCAAGGTCAGGGTCCTTGAACACAACACGAGCCTAAAGGCCCTGACACACCAAGCAGTCACCAGAGGACTAGCCGACGCTGAAGTCGGCTGTTGCCTGGCCGTGTTCTCCTGCGTTTTGGCCATGTGTCGCACGGGAACACACCGCACCGACTTCAGTGCGTGAGTGGCAATAACTCTCCTTACCAGCAGGCGGCGGTAGTGTATATTCGTCATTCAAAAGAGGCAACAATCGGAAGACAGAGAAGAAGAAGAGTATCTTTTCTCCGTGATATCATACAGAGCTGGCCTCTCCTGGATCAAGGTGATGAGCAGGTCTTCGTTTGCATCATTCCAGATCGCCATGATGAGATGAAAATGAATAGCAGTCTGTGTGTGCCTTCTTAAATCGTTTGTTTACGTCCCTCACTTCCGCTTCGCTTCTCATGCACTGATTTGCTAGCTGAACATCCAATCAGAGTGATTATTTGGTCCGACTGCCAGACCCGATGCATGGCCGATTCAACATGTTGAATCGGCCATGCATCGGGTCTGGCAGTCCAAATAAGGCGTGTCACGGTCGACGGTGCGGGACACACCAACCTGACTACGGCGCCGCGAATGCCCGACAGCCTCTGACGGCCTCTGACTCCCAAAATCGGGTTGGTGTGTCAGGGCCTTAACGTGTCACCACGTGGTATATGTCTCGAGTGACAGGGGTGCAGTTCTGACGGAGAGCACCAGAACGCCGCTCCAGCACTTCAGAAACGGCAGTACCCATAAGGAGCCGTACAGATGCTGCAGTTTCTGCGTGTCTGTGTCTTTAGTTGAAAGCCCAGTGGCGATCTGTTCATCTGTCACACTGATCAGACAGTCAATACCTTTGTTGTTATTAGCATCTGGTTAGCTAGCTATGCTAACGAATATAAGAAGCCTTTTCTACAACCAGTGAGGTAAAGGCACATCTTTATATGATCATTATAGTTGACAAGAGAACAAGAGAATAAAGTAAACAGGTATGAAATACTATATGACAGTAAACAAAAGTTGTTATTAATAAACAAGAATACAGTTTCAAAGGGGAGTGATTTGTAAAATATTCATAAAGAAAAAGAAATCTGCTTCCAGTTCTGTTTCATCTGGGTGTTGAGATGTTTCCATAGATCTCCTAATGTTCCTCTCAAAGTGCACCAGATTGATGTTTTTAACTTCAACATTTAAAAAAAAATCTCCTCCCGGGGGAGCTGGAGGAGGTTAGGTCCCCCCCACTTAAATCATGTTCACATGGATAGGAAACTAAATACATTTGCACACATCTTGTGTCCATATCTTTCTGTTTTGGTGGTCACGCCACACCGTGCACGTGCATGCATACGCGAGTCATGGCGAGATATCTGGATTAAGAGGTTGCTTTTTCTTTGCACAGAATGAAATGAATGGGTTGTGATTTTAGTTTTTTTAAGCAGAGCTCAATAATTTGTACGGCCCTCTGAGGATATTGTAAAAATTGAAATGGCCCTTGAGAGGAAAAAGGTTCCCCACCCCTGGACTAGAGCTTGTACTGGCATATGATTCAATTGGCTGACGCTTCTGCCGAGGCTTCAAAAGTTGAACATTGCTCAACTTTTGCAGCGAGCCCCGCCAGCAAAGCTCCGCGTCGCTTCCCACAATGCAGTTGGTCACCCCATTCAAAGTGAATGGTGAAGCTTTCAACGCACGCCGCTGTGTAGACGGGCCCTTAGAGAGCATGAACACATCACAGGGGTGGAGGATAAAGTAAGAATAGATATCTCTATAAACTGCTGCTCTCTCCTGAGCCTACTCACTCAGGAGCCACACAAATAAAGGGAAGCTTTGAAGAGAAACTTTTACTGCTGCTGTGATCATTTTACGCCGCTCTGGAAAACAGGGTAACAATTCCTCAAAATGCACTCGACACAGAGGCTGCAACAGTGAATCTACCAAAACATCCTCCCATTAGCATACAACCAGGGGAACGTGCCAGTATTTGTAAGAATACATGTGAAATAAAACAATACTTGTGCAACCTGAGTAGTAGTTGGTTTGGTCATGTTGTGAAGTGAATTTGCTTGCCACAAATTCCCATTTTCCAACCATTTATAAATCAGATGAAAGCAGGCAGTGTTGGATAGAAGTAAGTCGAGTGAGCAGGTATGGTCTTATGAAACTGACTTGATTAAATACAACGTATACTTTTGAGATTATTTGTTCCGCTCATTTAAAGGGGCCATATTCTGTCCTAAAAACTGCCTGACACCAGAGTGCAGTCTGCTCTGATTGGTTAGCTGGCCGGCTCTGTTGTGATTGGTCAACCAGAGATGTCCCGCTTCTTAGCCTATCACGTAAAATGAGTGTTAGCCAATTGAAGTGTGAGTATTACAAAGTGATGTCTGGGGAGGCTGTGGCTCAGTGGATAGTATGATGAACTTCGAATCAGGGGATAGCAAGTTCGAGTCCCACTGCAGTCAGCATGTCGTTGTGTCCCTGAGACACTTCACCCCAAATTGCTCCTGTGGGGATTGTCCACAGTCAGTGGCGGTTCTAGACCAATTTGACTGGGGGGGCCAGGCTGGGGCCAGTTATTTTCTGAGAGGGGCACAATAAATGCGCGACGAAAAAGACAAAGACAGTATGAAGTAATTGGGAATAAGAAAACAATGCAATACAGTTATTGGTATTTGTTTCAGTACACATATTTATTTCAGATACTTATAGTTAAAGTTTTTACGCTCTAATGGGTCCGCCTAGAATGACAAATAACATTAGTTCCGCCTATTCCGTCAGCCAAGAAATCGTTTAACCATAAACTTTTCATTTTTATTGTCAGGGTCCAAGTCAAGTGTTAGGGGCACTGGCCCCCCTGCCCCCCCTAGAACCACCCCTGTCCACAGTATAATGTATGTAAGTCGCTTTGGATAAAAGCGTCTAACAAGTGATGTAATGTCTCCATGTTCCAGAAATAAACTAAAAGTACAATCGCGCCACTTTATAGAAGTCTATTAACACTTTAATAAACTATTAAGTTATCTATAATGCATCTACTTTGCAACATGATCATGTGTCTCATCCACACTGATTATGACCGGCATCGGTTGTGATGCTCTTTCCCAAAGAACGTGACCACAACAGAATTGTTTGTTCTCAACATTTTCAGTTTTGCATTACAGAAGGTTTTATCTTAGCTTGCAGAAAAAATAAAGCTAGGTCGGGTTAAAATATATCTCCAGTCACACACTGAGACAAAAGGAAGGGTTTGGAAGCACTAAGAAGACAAGTTGAAATTCAGTTTGAAGATCAGAAGATGTCTCCAGTAAAAAAGAAGACAAGTGGAAGTTCAGTTTTCAATCTGTTAACAGGAACACTACTATACATTACATTACATGTCACTTGTTAGATGCTTTTATCCAAAGCGACTTACAATCCCCACCGGAGCAATTTGGGGTGAAGTGTCCAGGGACACAACGACATGCTGACTGCAGTGGGACTCGAACTTGCTCTCCCCTGATTCAAAGTTCAGCGCACCAGACCACTGAGCCACAGCCTCCCCCCACTGAGCCACAGCCTCCCCACTATACACTTTTGGCCCAAAACACACAAGTACACTTCGTCAGGACCCATTAGGTGACATTTTCTGAACTAGGACTCTAACCAGTGACCATCATGTAAGCCATTTCTGTTCTGCCGCCCCCACGGATCCCAGGACTGAGGTGTGTGTTTGGGAGACTGTATCTATGATCTCACTGAGCCATAGTGCAGTGAGCCACGGACACTAAGCTGCCCTCAGGCCAGCCGTCATTTCAACAGGTTGACCAGCAGCTGACCTGCAGCAGACAAAACAACTCAGAGCTGTGAGGAAAGTGAGATGGTTGTGACTCACCCTCTCCATCCCCCGATATAAATCTGTATCATCCCTGAATCTCTTCAATGTGCACGATAGCATTATTTATCACATCCTCCACAAGAGTGTAAAGCCCCCTCATTCTAAACTGGGTTTACTGTTGCACATATTTGTTTTTGAATCTCTTTTTGATGTATTTGTGTAACTTAACTTGTCTGTTCTTGTACTTGTTGTACCTTGTAATATGTGTATCTAGCACATATGAAAATAAATAACGCAAATTCCTTGTAGTTAAAAATGTACTTGTTGATAGGCCTTCTGATGTCTGTTGGGTGAGGTTTGCGGTCTCATCGTTGCACTTTGAAAACAAAGATGACACATACATGCACTGTAAGCTTGAGTGACAGTTAGTGCATGTCTTTGATGTGCCTCCAAGATATTTCCAAGATACAGTATATTGCATACTACCTCTCCTATCTTAATCTCATCGGGAGCATGTGCAGTAAATCCCAGATAAGGTAACAGTAAAACACGAGACTCGGCACGGCATTAGCAGAACGGCAGCAGATTGTTGATACTGTGTAGTTACTATCTCACCGGAATGTAAATCTGCTCCAGTAATTGCAGCCAACTGCACTTGGATGAGCGTATCAGCTAAATACATACTTTTTCACTTCCTCTTGGCAAACTAAATATCACAGCCAAACTCATGTTAACTTCCTTAGGAAATCTAATCTAAGAGAGATATTTGTGTGTGTGGAAGAGGCCTCGGGGCTACACAGCCTCAATATTTAGTTTGGCTTCCTGACTACATTTCCCCCTCTTATCCTCCACGGCACTACGGCGGAGTTTGGCCTCAGACAGGAGCATAAAAACATCCGCCCATTTAAACAAACTGTTAACACAGAGATGGGCTATCTCCCTGGGACAGACTCAGCAGAGAGCTTCGTATTGGCAGCTCTGCATACACAAACATAGCAGCTCGTCTGCAGCCATGAAGGAACACAGAGGGATAGCTGAGTGAATGCACCTGGAGGCAGCGTACCAATAATGTGCTTATCAAACCACTCTGGGCTCATCGGTGTCTCCACATCACATGTGTTAGCCTTCATTTAGCGCCACAGGCTATCTGACTGATTCCATTACATTACTTATCTATGATACAGTTTATTTGTATTCTTCTATAAGTATATATATATTTTTTTAGTAGTAGATAACTATATTTAGATTTTTTTCTATAAATATACGTTTTCAATAATATTTTTGTGCAATGTCATTTTGGGATCTGGGAAGTTTATCTGGTCCAATACAAACCTATAGTACAGTTATTGTATGCTTCTTCTACTGTCAAAAGCAACTTGTTTGTGGTCATAACTCTCTATTTATTATCTGATTTACCGAACTGTAACTCTTGTACAAATACTTTTCTAAACATAGTGTCAACAAGCGATGCATTACAACAGTTCATAACCGGTTGTCAAAAGTGTCAGTCGGAGGCATCATGGGGAAAACAGCTTTCACTTTAGAGACATAGCAAGGAGAGCTCCTCAATTTGAATACCAATAAAAGCAAAACACAGGAACATGTTTACATCACTGCTAGAGATGTCCCGATCCGATCACGTGATTTGGGCCGATCACGTGATTTTCAAAAAATCGGGGATCGGGATTTAATTTTTTTTTTTTTTTATAAAATATATTTGTTTTATTTAATGTTACAAAACAAAAATTACCATGTTCACGTCTTAAAGTCATCCTGAGGACTTAGTTTTGGTTTAAAATTACACAACATCATGTATGTGTTGCTTCTTTTGGGCTTGTTTTCAGACCTGCTTATTTCTCTGAAATCTGGCAACAGAGTGGGCGCAGTGTCTAATAGTAGCAGCAAGCTAACGAGAGGCTACGTTCAGCTGGGGACTCGGGAGTCGGGACAGAGAACATGTCAGGAGTTTGGAAGT
>RQJG01016862.1:0-17860 GCA_009756435.1 Chionodraco myersi | reverse complement strand
AGATGAGGAACTAAGAAATGATCGGGGAATCCCTCCGGAGTGGAGTCATGACGACTGGATCTGAATTATTTGTTTGTACTTGGTGGTTTGTGTTCCAGCTGTCGATCAGCAACTATATATCCATAATCCACCAGTTAAAGGAAATACAACTAATGTGTTGTATTATATTAGCTGTACAATTTACATATGGTGTTCTTAGTTTCCATACCTCCTGTGTTTTACGAGCGACTTGTCAAGTCTTGGCAAACGGCATAAAGCACGATTAAACGTGATAGTATATAAAACCATGCTCGTATCTACAACCTATAGAAATGCAAAACGGCGTCAGTTTAGACGTAATTCTGTCCTCCTGCTTACCGCGTCATTTATGAGAAAACATTTCATAACATTAACACAACATATTCGAGGTGGTTTTAAATAACATATCCGTATTTATTTATTTCTCCAAGTTATGTGTTTGTGTGCACTTAGGAGTCTCAAACAGGCGTTTTTTTAATCAGTTTAAGATTGGCTTTAATCAATGTTTGTCATTTTTTTAGCGTATATCCCTTTATAAATGAGGCCCCAGATCTTTACGCTTTTATTGTTTATAAAATGAAGCAATTTTTAAAAAATGTGATCAGGTACATCAACTACCAAGTACAAACACTTGAATAGCCCTTTTAAAATCATTAGGTCCTCAAAGACATAGACTGTTTATATAAAGGTTGTGACCAGACATGACGCTGCCAGGATGGAGAGGATTGGAGGCGGGGCTTAAGGACTCACAAGTGTGCATGCTCTTTGGGCCCAGATCCCCCAGATTTTGGTATTTTTGTATTGGAGAGTTAGGGCCTTTTGGCTTTATGCACCACTGCATTGCAACTTTCATAGGAATAGTCAGGGCCCCGCCTTCAACGCTGTAACCACTTCTCTTTATACATCCATGGTTGAAACATGTCACAGCTCTTTTGGATCTCAGGTTTACAGAACTGCAATGTAATAACCTGAACCAGATACAGTGATTCACACAGGGCTACATTGACATCACTCCGTCCATCAAACCTGAACTCAACAGTGGGGACACCGTGACTCTATCACTGTGCAACAGCAGCATCCAATCAAACAATTCCAAAATATGCCACACATTCATTCATTCACCTCCATCGAGTTCATTATCCTGTTGCATATGAGTCTGCATCCCGTCTAAAAATAGCCTGGTGTGATCGTGTGTGTAAATTGGGATTTGCTTGGCTTGCTCTGTCTGCGAGCATGTGTGTGTTTTCACGTCGCAGACTGTGTTTGTTTGCTGTGTGTGTTTGCGCTTGTGTAACGCGCAAGGCAACCCAATGTGCAGTGACATTCTCTCTCTAGAGCCGAGAGCTTGTGAGTCAGGCGGCTTGAGCTCCAGCACGGCCTGTGTGGCCCAAACACAACACGAGCCTGTCCGTTCATAGGAAGTGACAGCAGCACGGAGAGAGAGGGGGGGGAGAGAGAGAGATAGAAACGAGTGGCAGGAAGGGAAACAAAAAAGAGGCACCATAAAGAATCTCACATGATGTAGAGCTAGAAAAAACATCAATAAAAGCTTCAAAAATAAATCCATTTGTAAAATGGACATTTAAAGATGACATATTATGCTCACTTTCAGGTTAATATTTGTATTTTGTGCCTCTACTGTGGGTGTTTACATGGTTTAATGTTTAATTTTTATTTATTTTTCTCAGACTGCATGTGCTGCAGCACCTCTTTTCACCCTCTGTCTGAAACCAGAGCTCATTCTTCTATGATTGGTCAACCACTTAGATATGTCCCGCCCCTTAGCCTATCACGCAAAATGTGTTGGATTGCCAGCCAATAGAAGCACTAGTGTTACACAGTGATGTCACCATGTTACGAAGGTAAACAAAGGAGTCCAATGTTTGTAGCCTTTATTTAACCAGGTGAAAGACCCTTGAGATCAAAATATCTCTTTTTCAAGGGTGACCTGCAGTGGAGGCGTTTCAGGCAGGGGGGGATGTGTGGGAGAGAAACTCCCTCTGGGAACACAGACCATTAACAAAACCCATAACACACTACTCTCCCACTCGTATTTGATACTAAAAAGCAAGAAGCAGTCCTTTATTTGTCTTGGTTGGACATTTCATCATTAAAACACACTAAATCACACAACTGAGAACTTTTCAATCCGTTAACATCCTAAATGTTTTAATTTGTGCTGCCCTCAATTTGCTTTTTCAATTAAAAGGTTTAGATTGCATAGTTGATTAAAAGATAAACACATCTGATGTTAAAGACTGTTACGGATGCTGTTTGTCTGCTCATTAATCTGCCTGTGAGTGTTTTCAGCCGTGTGTGTGTGTTCATGTAAATGAGCTGTGTGGTTGCGCCAACATCATTGGCTGCCCATCTCCTGGTCTGCCTCTGAAGATGGGGATTGGATTGACGGCGTCCAATCGCAGCGCACAGCCGGCGCACACCTGCTGGGGAGGAGTATAAAGGCTGAGCACAGACAACAATCTGGAGGCTCTGTATTGTGTGACAGACGCCTCAACCCTCTCATTGTGACAAAGCCTTCCTCCTGTGATTCTGTAGACTGACTAGCAGTGTGTGTTCTGTAGGGTTCTGTGCGAGCACCCTGGTTAGCAGTGTGTCGTGGTATTCTGTGTTTAGTGTAGGGTTTGTGTGTGTGTGTTGCGTAGATCCAGGTTGCTTAGCTCCTGTAGAACCGCACTTAGGATAGTTACCTTGTGAAACAGCTAGACCCAGGTGATTAGCACCTGTAGATCAGCACCAGCTGTGTTTGCTCACAGTCCCGTTTTGTTATTGTTTGTTTCCACTTTAGAAGTGAGGTATTTTCTTTCCTTTGTATAGTACTGGGCTACTCTCTTTTGGAGACCCTTTTGTGAACTAGTGACAGCTTGACCCGTTGTTGGGCCAAGCTGTTTGTGTGCAACATTTTACTCAGTTTGCCGTTACAAATAAAACCACCGGTAACCAATACCAATTACAAACTGGTCGTGTCGTTTCCCTTTCTTACCCCTAGCAAAGAGGGAACGTAACAACGACTTTGACACACAACTTATTTTATCGATTCACTTTACACAAATTAAATTAAGTTAAAATGACCCTAACCCTGATTCTTGCATCTTTGTCTGCAATTATCTTGTACAATAAAAGTAACAAAAGGCGGATCATGTAGGTTACGGTTCATATTTAGCTTGTTCTATCTTATGGCATAACTGGCTAATATGTTTTGAAATTGAAACAATATGTGAAACCTAAATGCGAACTATGAACGTTATGCTAATTACTGTAAAATTATCAAATAAAGTCAAGATGTTGTTAACTGTGTCGGTTGGTGTTTCTCAACCTATTTTTGAATAGTGATATGCACATCATGTACTAGCCTAAAACCCAAACATTGCTGTTGTTGCAAAGACAACCAGAGGCCTGTACTACGAAGCCGGTTCAACATACCCTGGATATGTTTGAGTTACCCGGCTTACCTAATCCAAAACAAACGCGCTCTCGCTAAGCGGTCCTACGACGCTGGTTATCAACTCGGTAACTCAAGCCAGGGTTTCTCTGTCCGGCTGAGTGCGCGTTCACATGAAAGGGGCGGGGCTAGCAACATTTGACCAATCACAAACATGGAGAAGCGTACTGACAGCGCAGCGTCATACTTCCTGAATGAAAAGTAAACTATAATATTAGACAAAATATGAAGAGAACAGTGGCGGTTCTAGACCAATTTGACTGGGGGGGCCAGGCTGGGGCCAGTTATTTTCTGAGGGGGGCACAATAAATGCAGGACGAAAAAGACAAAGACAGTATGAAGTAATTGTGCATAAGAAAACAATGCAATACAGTTATTGGTATTTGTTTCAGTACACATATTTATTTCAGATACTTATAGTTAAAGTTTTAGGGGGGTCTCCAACTTTTTTAGGATGAGAGCTACTTTCAAAAAATAAAACAAGTCATGAGCTACTTTTACTCCTCTTTTTAGTTTTTTGCAGTGTATATATTTAGCACATTTTAACATTATTATATGCTTAACTTTAACCTTTGTGTGCTGTTTGGGTCTGTGGGACCCGTTTTTAGTGTTTACTAAAAGAAAATGTATGCAATTTAATTATTTTAACCTGCTTTATTTGGGGGTGGACCTCACATCCTCTAGAGGGGTCGGGGGGCATGCACCCCTGGGAAATATTTTTTTTTTAAATGTTGAATTGAAATGCATCAATCTGGTGCACTTTAAGCACACAATGAATTGATGGATACACCTCTCAACACTCATATGAAAGGGAGCTGTATACTTTTGAATATGATCACGACCAATAACAAATCATTTAAACTCGTTTATTCTTATCTTTTGTTACCTATAGTTAGCATTCTTTCTTTTTATTTATGGATATTTTGGTAATCACTACATCATATTCATTGTGGGGGGTGGGGGGAGGAGGGGTGTTAGATAGATATAGAGTTGTAGTAAGTAGATAAAGTTCGCTATGATTGAGGTTTCTTTTATGCATATGGGTAGATTCTTTTAATTACATTCCCTTTTTTTGTGTGTATTTTTGACATTTTGGATTTGCTTGGCGAGCTACTTATTGAGGGCTTGCGAGCTACCGGTAGCTAGAGATCTGTTGGAGACCCCTGCTCTAATGGGTCCGACTATAATGACAAATAGCGTTATGTAACATTTTTTTTTTAAATCGCGGTAGATTTTGTCAGTCTCACGACGGTATTGAGACATTTATTTACCGCAATATCGTGATATTCGATATATCGTTACATCCCTAGTGCTAACAGCTAATGTTTTGGTTTTCTGATTCAACGTCAGTGACGGCAGGCTGAGATCCTCACCGCTGATTGGCTACCGCGAGAACGCGCCACGCGAATTTGAGGCTCAAGTTGAAAAAATTGAACTCGAGCGGTTGTCTCGGCCCCCTTCAATCGCGCCGCGGCATTCGTGTCAAACGCTTCATGCGCGGCCGCCCGCGTCTTTGCATTGACTTTACATGTAATCGCGCCGCCCCCCAAAGTTTTTGCCTATCACATAAATAAAGGAAGAAGACTGTGCATTTTCTATCTACAAGGAGAATAATTATGATGGTTAGTCAGGCAAACAGTTACACAGTGTTTCCCCTACCATTGTCTTGGAGGGGCGCTGCACCCCGCCAACGGAGCCCCGCGCCCCCTCTGAAATGCAAGGTGTTTAAAAAAATAAATAATTATAATTTTTTAATTTTTTAATTATATAGAACCAAATAGCAACTAATATATATCTACTGTCACTTTTCACATTGAACATGTGCTCTTTTATAAAATCAACTAAACGCTTTCATTTTAAGTTGTGAGTTTAGTGTTTTTGACCCTAAGAAACACTGATGCATTAATCAATAACAATAATCCACAGCTCCTCTCTCTGCTCCAGAGGATTCAAAAAAGATATATCCCAATGCCACCCCAATTTTGGATCACTTTCCTGGGAAACAAGTTTTGCAACTTCTAAAGTCTGCATCACAGAATCAGAGCAGAATAAACACAGCTCCAAGAAGACGTATGTCAAGACACAAAAACGAACATTGTAAAATTGCATTGTTCATATTTGGCTGTTTAGGCTAGTTTCGAAGTGCTTTTTTTGGTCAACAGGAATAATTAAAAACTAAGAAATGAACAGAAAACATCATCATAGGTTTGAATATCTGCATCTGCCAAATTGTTATTCAAAACATTGGTATCAGTATTGGCTGATACATTTGCAATTGGTACATCACTAACAAATTATTCTACTTATGTACTACAAACAATGTCCTGCAGAGCTTTCATTCAACAAATCATTTCCTTGAGTTCTCAACAATACACCCGCCAAGTGTGAAGTTGATCGGCTGAACGGTTGTTGAGACAGAAAGTCCTTCAGTTTAGTCAGATACAGGAATATTTACTTAAATAAAATGACCTAAACACATGACACAAATGTAATTCTTTGACCGCTGACCTTCTTGTACATTTGGTTACATGGCATGAGGATTTATGTTCCTTTTGCCTTCTGCCACTCTGGATAAAAGCTTCTGAGAAGTGCTTTGAATGTAAATGTCAAAATGCTCCTTTCTTCATTTTAAGCATCACCAGTGATATTTGTGCATCCATCATGATTTAGGATGAAACTAACTCATACCGAGGACGGTGGATGGACTGGCATTACGTCACCCTCTCATACCGCAGTAATCTTGTTAAATATTCTGTGAAAAAAATGGATGTCAAACAGTGAGTGAAACAAAACCGTTACATAATCCCCGGATTTAGAGAAAGCGAAAACAAATCAATATGATTTACAGTAGCTGCTACATTAAAGCTTTTTCTGGAAATGTATAATCTGAGTTATATGGTATTTTGTTGGTGTAAGTGCAGTCTGCAGCCTCTCTGAACGGATTTGTAGAGTAGGATGCACACAGCAGAAAGTAAAAAGGATGGGACAGACTGTTGTTAGTCTCTATTAGACGGGTCATGTCTTTAGCCCAGGAATATTAGATGTACTCAAAAGCATACACATGAACTCAAAAGCACCTATCTTATCTAAAGTTATTTAAACATATTTGTAATTCAAAGAGAAAAATATGATGCCCAAGCACAACTTAAGTGACTCGCACTCCATTATTTAGGTATTCATTATTTAATGTTGCCTTCTAATGATTTGTAGAAATTATGACTAGCCCCTTTCAGGGAGCAGCTTGCTGCAGAATTGTTGGAGGCCCTGCTGAAGGCCCTGCACCTCCACCACCCCCTCCTCCACCACCCACATGCATGCCCGAGTATTATGGGGAAGATGCCACCAAGGTCAGGAAGAACTGCAGGAGGTGCCTAGATGCTGGACTCAAAAGGGTGAAGACACCTGTGTACTGCAGGAAGTGCCAGGTCCCTCTGTGCTTCACTGTCAAAAGGAACTGTTTCAGGGAGTGGCACGACCTAAATACTGGAACATTCAGATAGGTATAAAGTTCAGGTAGGTATGACTTTTTGCGAGTGTTTATTTAAAAAAAATTACTTGTTGTTTTTATATACCTAGTGTGATTTTATTGTATAGTACGTTGGTAACATGTTTGTTTTTACATGCCTATCGTGTGTTGGTAAAATGTTTGAAATAAATAAGTCACTTATGTTTCTGTTTTTTTTTATTGTGCAAGTACACTTACACACAATGACCTACAGTGTAGTTTATTGTATAGTGCGTTGGTACAGTTACATACACACACAGCTACACTTACACATACACACCTACACATACACACACCTAGTACACACACTCACACACACACAAATATATTTAAAAAAATTGATTTAAAAAAATAAATATATATATTTTTAAATATTTCTTGTTGTTGTTTTGGGTGGAATGAATACCTATAGTGATGATTCAATGTAATACAATGATTTTTATAGTCTGGTACCTGAAAAAGGTTAAATGGCACTGATGGAACCAAATGTGCCCAAAGCTTATTCTGCCTGGACTTTATTTTCATAAACCTCTCTAAAAAGGTCAAATGTCACTTGTTTTGCCTCAATCTTGATACAGGGTACTTATTATATGTTATACTTTGGATTCCTAAAGCTTTTAGGCTACTAACCCATCATTCAAGGTTGGTCTTCACTATAAGTAATGGGTTTTCTTTAGGCGGAGACAGGAATTTACATTTTTTTGCTATGTTCCATCTGAATTTACTCTGACACAGAAACATCTATATTGATTCTGACACTTCTACATCCAACTCACAGATGTAACCTTGCTTTGATAAAAACAATTATTCATATAAACCTTTTAGAAGTGAAGTTATAGTCATTTGTTCTGGGAATGTCATTTTCGAGCCTGAAACCTGAAAAACAGGCTCGGGGTTTAACAGGTTAAGGCTCCTCCAGACAGCCTCCGCGATAATCGATCGTCGACGAGCCTTTACAGAAATGTGTTTTCCTTCGAGGCGGCGAGCCCACATACGTTTCCCGGTCGCTGCCGGAAGACCTGGGAGTCCGGGACGCGAACGTTTGAGAAATTACGAACGGCTCATTTCGGAGGACAAACGTGCATCTGCTTGACGCCGGGACGACCGGCGACCCTCCCCTACAGGCGACCCTCCCCTACAGGCGCTCGGACGCGAAGGCCCGCCCACAACTGCGTGCACGTCTGTGACCGCAGTTTTAATCTTCGGATTGTAATTGTCTCATTTAAAACGATGGCATTGTTCATATTTGCCTGTTTAGGCACAATGGTCGGTGTTTTTAGCGGCCTCTGCCCCCCTCTGCTGTGCTGTCAGTGCAGGAACAAATAAATCATTCATGTTCGTGTTGACATGAAAAGAGACCACACGGTCGGTGTGTTTTTTTCTCCATGCCCTTAAAAGTTCTGTATGAATCATTAAAAAAAATGAATGAATGAACATTTGCTCAGTACCCAAACATAAATATGAAATATGTCTCATCTCATCATTAAAACTCTTAAAAAACTTTTATCAAATAAAATGACGGGTAATAATGGATTATGACGGAAATCTTACGATCCTGTCTGTCAAAATGACGGACAACGAAAAAGTCTAACGCAACCACTGCGCACTACATACACATATTTACCTGAAAATGAGCAGAAATCGTCCTCTTTAACTGATTTCCCAGGCAGCTAAATACCTCCGTGCTGCAGAGACATGCAGCGGCTTACAACCATTTAATTGAATGTGTGAATGCCTGAATGGGAGAGTGGGGTTAATCACCCTAACACAATCCGCTTCTTGTTCTACTTATGGATGATGCATGTTCGTGTGGCTGTTTTGTAATTCACTTCATTTGTTTTTCTTCATGGACCTCTGGCTTTGGTATGAGCCTTAATTGTCTCTGGTATTCTTTGACACTTTTCATGGGCATTTACACATGGCCATTTTTTACAAGTTTTGCAAAGAGGTTCAAAGAAATGTGAATTTTTTGGGAACACAGGTAAATAGTAATAATAAAAAAAATACATTTACTTAGCCGTGCACAAAGTCAACTAAGTACTATTTCAGATATGGAAACAAGTTTTAAGTAAATCTATCATGCCTATCAAAGTACATCCATTCAGTATATTGTATATTCAATACAGATATTCTAAAGATCTACATCTTCACTGTCAATATGTAAATATTTTACTATTTTACTGTACTACAATTGATCTCCTTTTTATTTCATGTGCAATGCAATTGCAATTCCAAATTTAGGATCACTACAGTATATCTAATTAGATTTTTATTTTTTATTTTGTTGAACTAGTCTTTTTTATTTGATATGCGACTTATAGCGACTCCAAAGGTATAGCTTGGCTTAAATACTTTTTGAATGAAATAATGCACAATAAATGACTGCTGCTTGGTTATGAGAACGACACAAACGCGAGGCTTTAGCCATGCGCAAATCCCCAAGCTGTGTGAGATCAATGTGGATTGACCAGGGCGGAGAAGTACGGCACTTACTCCTCTACGGGCAGAGGAACAACATTTGACCCCCCAACCCGGGTCACTGCCGCCCCCAACACTTACGTAATGCCACGAGCATTGCATAAGAGCTGCGCGGATCCAATAGAAACAGAGACAAACAGAAAAGGAGAGTTATCCTCTAAATCCTATACATCATTAAAGGGATCTGAAGGGGGTTTAAGAGCAGCAGAAAAGACGCAGCTTTCTGCATATGACAAATGGCTTTCCCTCAATCTATCACAAAGCATGGTTAGCATCTGTTGTGATGGAGAGTGCATTTACATACAGTGTGTAGAGGGAAATGAATAACGGCCACTATTGGCAACTGTTTATTTTTTTACATTGTTCTTCATCAATATTAAAATATTTGTTTGGTTTATTAATGGGTTTTAGATGTTGTTGTATTTTTACATAATAGGTATTAGATATTCGTTTTGTGTTGGGTGTTCTACATATCTAAAAAGGTAACTGTATTCAATTACAGTTACATACAAAAAATGCAATCAGGTTACTGATACATTTCTAAAAATGGCAGATCACTAGCAGGATTACAATGTTAGTAAAACAAAAAAGAAAGATCATATAGTGTTTGTTGTAAAGGACTAGATGTTTTCTCTTCTCTGTCAGCTGTACTGTTCTGTAGGATAATACTTTAAGTGTGAATCTATACGCCTACTGCCTGAATCTACTTTATGGTTTTGACTTTCTTTGCTTAATTTGTCCTGTCTTTAATTCAGCTGAGATTTTATTTCTGCTTTTTTAAACTGTAGTATGTGCTCATGTGTTTCAGTGTTGGTGTATAGGCTACTGCTAAATATGCTGAATGAAAGGCAGCATTTCCTATCGATAACATCTCTGACCAGAGGACACATTTCTGATATTAAATATTTTGGTTCCTGCTTTTCTAAGATCACATTGTTACATAAAACACTAAAGTAAAAGAAACGATTGTTTTCCTATTATGTTATGTATTTATTTGTGTTGCATTTGATATTGAGGTAATCCAAAAGTAACGGACAGTAATCAGATTACATTACTTTTATATTTAGATATTCAAATGAGGTTACTGATTACATTTCTTTTACAGGTAAATGGTAAATGTAACGCAATACATTATTAAAGTAACTCTCACAACCCTGGCTCTACTACTTACTGACACTGTGTTTTGAACCTCACACACACACACACACACACGCACGCACGCACGCACGCACGCACACACGGCAGCATGTGGTTGCATTTATTTTCTGCCACAAGTGCTTACGGGTAAGTGGGTGGTATTACCTAACACATCGGACATTCATCAGCGAGAAAAAAGTGTATAAATTAGAGAAAATGAGGGGGAAGCACGAAGAGAGGTTGTCTCTCTACACAACATGTTCCTGTAAAGCACCTACCAGCATCATTGTGGAATAAATACAAATAAACTCAGGGGTAGACATTAAGGGTATTGTCACTGGCCCCACCATTGTAACCACTGGCCCGGAGCATTGGTCCAAAAAAAAATCGACTAATAATGAAGAAAATTAACACATTTGTTGCAATAGTAATTTATGCACTAACTACATTACTACTTGAACTACAACATTTGAACAATCAGTTCTTCCTCATGTTCCTCAATTGTTCATATTTGGTTTATTAAAATAATGATATTGTGGTCATTGTTAAAAAAGGTCTGCTATTATGAGTATTTTCTGCCTTCCTGTCATTAGGAGTTAGAAATGTAATGGCTATAGATTAGATTAGATCCTTCATTATCCTAAACTGCTGGGACATTTCCCTATAGCCAATACAGATGTAGCACCTCATTTCAGACAGTTTGAAACGCGAGGGCCGTGGCCGGCACGGGGTCTGCCCTCGCTCAAGGGAAAACCTCCAGCGTGACTTGAGACCGCCCCCTTGATAAATAAATGTAATTATAATGAAGCCAGCTGCAATGGATCATTGATCCACCAGGGGGTGCAGTGGGGTTCCACACTGGAGCTCATGTGAAATAAACTCTGTAAGGTCTGTGGAAAACAAACCTGTTTGATAAATGCACGTTTTGTTTGATAATCTCCACGTCTAACCTACTTTTATAATTTTCTAATCATAAATCGAATTGATAGATTATAAAAGGGTTTTAGGACGCGTCACTGCCCCACTAGAAGCCAACTCCATCGATCAAGCTGGCTGAAACGTTCTCTCCCTCTTCTTCTCATGCTCCCTGTCACTCTCCTTTAACTCCTCCGGTGACTTTCTTTTATTAGAAGATTGTTTTTTGCCCGGCGCTTGGCCGGTTACCGCTGGTATTAAAAACATTTTGGCGAATGGTTAGGTGGCACGATAGTCTGTAGTGAAGGAGCGCGCTCCCGCTCACGGGAGCCTGCTCGCGCTGCGCTCCCGGGAGCCTGCTCGCGCTGCGCTCCGCAGCAAACAGCCGTTTGCTTTTCACCCAACAACGACAACCGACTCACGAAACGCTATGTTGTAGCGTTAATAAACGAAACAATTTAACAAAATTGCTAGTCAAAATACCAATACCACAGGAAACATTTGGACAACATAATGGATCGTGCCATCTACAGCAATGTGCAACTGTGCAGAAAAAAGGAATCCATTGAAATTACTTTGAAAGGAAACAAGAGGAGGAGAACAGAGAACAGTGGAGGTTGAGCTGCCCTCTGCTCTGTTCCTCAATAAACTGTTCCAATGCCTCTACTGCAGGGATCACCAACTACATTTGTCCAAGGGCCGAAATGTAACCAATAGACACTATCGCGGGCCAGCGATTTTTATATAGCCCAGCATTTTATAAATAGTATTCAGATTACTTTTGGAATACTTTCTTTTTCCATAACAGATGGGTATGTTTTGGTGAACAGGAGACACTTATTTTACTGTTTTCATGGCTTATCAAGAGCTCAAACACAACATCTTGGTGTCATTCTGGACAGCTCTCTCATCTGCACCCCACATAAAAAACATCACCCTGACTGCATTCTTTGTACTGTCTTAAAACCTTTCCTTGGAATATGTTATGAATTGTAAGGTGTCCTTGGGTGCTTTGAAAGGCGCCCTTAAATAGAATGAATTATCATTATTTATTATCTGAAACGATGTAATAACTTTTAAAACTTTTTCCAGTCACTTGCCCCATGCATTCAGCAGCAGCAGGCCATTCACTTTGATTTGATCCCGTTATGAAATGTCATAATTTCGACAATAAAGAAATGATACATAAACATTATCTTGCACATTTTATCTAACCATCTCCGTTTCTAACTTTCAATATATTTTAAAAGAGATCTCTCTCTCTCTCATCTGCGTGCGGGGGCGGGCCTCACAGACACGCTGCATCTCTCTCTCGCTCACAGACATGCTGCATCTCTCTCTCGCTCACAGACATGCTGCAGCGCTGTGCAGAGTGCAGTGTGCACACAGTTCTGCCGGTAATGAATATTACATTTTGTGAGGAAACTTTTCCACCAATAATTCCAATAAGTATTCCAAAATGTATTCACTTCAGGTTTACGAAAGTAACTGTAATCAGATTACTCGTTTTTCAAATGTAGCGCCAGCTGAATATAGTTAGCCTACTTGATTTTTGTATTCTGATTACGTAACGCCGTTATGTTTTCCGTTACAACCCAACCCTGTTTCTAGGCTACTGTCCCGCAGCTCCAGCCTCTCTGTTGGACTCTGTCGCAGCGGGGCTACTGCTGTGGTGCGGAGCGCATTAACCAGACTCTTCACAACGAAGGATCACTTCTTCTTCAGGGGAGGGAAGGTTTCGCAGTACGCAGTCTACTGTCCCGCAGCTGCTGCCTCTCTGTTGGACTCCGGTACTGCACCTTACTCACGAGACGTTGCAAACAAAGAAATGGGTGGGGGGCGAATGCAGTAACCACTCCGCCAACGCCACAGTCACCCCCGTCGTGCGGGCTGGATGAGAATGTCTGGCGGGCCGGATGTGGCCCGCGGGCCGCCAGTTGGTGATCACTGCTCTACTGGGACATGTCTCCATGCTTTAATGTTCAAAAAGCCCTTTATTTGTCTCGTACTTAGCTCTGATTGGTTGGCTGGCCTGCTATGTTGTGATTGGTCAATAGCTTAGAGATATCCTTCCCCTCACGTACAATGCGCTAGCCAATAAAAGCGCGAGTGTTACATAGTGATGTCATAAAGAAAATCTGGACATATTTTAATTTAGATAAAGTAGCTTCTTATGTATAATAGGTGAAATAGAATAGATACTATACCATTTTCGTTAAGCATAAATAACCTCCAAATAGCACTTTGCATTAGGGTTAGCTGCCTCTCTCTGCACATCTTTTAATAATTAAAAACAATCAAAGCACTCCAGGCTCCCAGGCCGTCAACATGTGAACACTGCCCATGAATATTTACAATTTCCCCTCCCAGTAGAACATTTCTGGGACCAGAGGCACCCATTAAGACCGCCATTAGATTAGCTTTAATTAATGCTCCAGTCCGACATCTTTGTTGGTCATTGTCTTTAGCATCACATGCTCATGACCTGATGATCATATTATGTATATAATCCTATTAGAGCATTCTCTGCATCGGTTTAGGGAGCACATACCTTCAGATCAAATATCATAAGAAAAGATCATCCCTGCTCCACCTGGTGGATCGATAAAAACCATTGCAAACATTGCGACAGGACTGTTACAAAGTCAGACACGCATAATAATAATAATAATAATAATGCATTTTATTTATATAGCGCTTTTCACAACTCAAAGACGCTTTACAGTATGAGGGAGGGTAGACAAACAAGGACAGGCAAACAAGTAAGTATAGTAAAATAAAAAGGCAGTCAAGAGGAAGTTGATTGAGAGGGGGCGGGGCTTATGGGTAGACAGAGTTGAAAAGATGTGTTTTGAGGCGGGACTGAAAGACTGTGAGGGACTCAGGAGTCACGGAGATCTTGGGGGAGGGAATTCCAGAGCCTAGGAGCTGCCACTGAGAAGGCTCCTAAACATTTAGCTCCCTAAAAACAAGAATTTCATTACATGTAACTTATCGCTTTTATCCAAAGCGACTTACAAACTCAATACTGTGGGCAATCCCCAAAGGAGCAATTTGGGGTGAAGTGTCTTCAGGGACACAACGACATGCTGACTGCAGTGGGGTTTGAACCTATGCTCCCCTGATCCTAACACCAACGCACTACCCACTGCGCCACACGCCTCCCTAAATCTCATTTCAAGTAATTTGATGCTAAAAGTACCCTAGTTTTGAGTGATAATAGGCTTCTTTTGCATTAAATAGGCTTAACTAGATTGCTTGAAATTAGTCTTTTTAATCTTATTTCAAGATTGTATGTGCTATAATGACAGTCGGACAGCCTGACTTGTTTTAAGACATCTTATCAAGTGAAATGTGCTTACTGCACTGACAGCCAAATGTGCTTGTTTGAAGTGCAAGCATGCTTATATCTAGAACGTTTGGCCTTAAATTTGACAGGGCGTTTTTGCAGTGTACTGGTTCATGTTTTGTAGTAGCCTTAGTGTAAAACAGTTGTATTGAATAAGAATTGCATTTGATGATACTTAATAATTATATTTAAATATTACCTACATATTTAAGTAAAAACAACCTGAAAAGCCAAATATGTTTTACTGGAGATTTGTAATAAGATGCAAATGTAATCTTAAGTCAAATCTACTATACAATAGTAGGTAAAATGTACTTACAAAAACTGAGTGTGACAGTAAAGTTTACTTAAGTGCCTTTAGTAACAAACACTTCTTAAGTGTAAGTAGAAGCTACTTGAAATATACGTGGTTAAATTTACTTTTTTTTCTGAGTGTGTTTTCTTACCTCGATTTTCCTAAGTAAATCTTACTCCCCGTTTTTTTCAGTGTACCTAAACAAACCACTTTATTTTGATAATCCATAGTTAACACTCGACAAGTCATCAGTTGACATTCAACAGCACTGTTTCAACAGACAAGTAACATGCATTTAACTAACTGCCAGTAGAATATAAGGTACATCTCAAGTGTTGATCTATAGATTTTACAAAAAGCGTCTGTTGACTGTCAACATGTTTTTTGCAACAGGTTATTAACCGATATTAAACCTTACTATCTGTAGATTGTGAGTTCTTGTGAAAAACCTTTTTTTCTCAAGTGAATGCATTAGGCTTCAGTATTTATCTTATATATTAGTCAAATAAAACAGGAACAGGTGTTTCTAACTCAAACATACATAATGAATAAATAAAGTTTGTGATCAGTTGTGCAAAACATTTCGCTTTATTCCCATGTCTGTTGCATATCATTAGTGGATGAATGTATGTGTTCTGTTGATAGGTTAGAGAATGTCTACTGTTCTCAACTGTGTTTCACTTTAATTGGACTGTTGACATGCTACTAAATGTCAACTGATGACTTATAGAGTGTTAATTATGGACTATCAAAATAAAGTGTTACCGAAGTCTTTCTTAAATCCTCCTCTACTTTCGCTTTTTGGACTTCATACAAGTTGTGTATTTTCGACACAGTGGTGGCTCTGGAACGCAATTCATAAGTGCAGTCGTTGGATGCGACCCAAATTATATCACGCAGCCCCTCGTTCTCCACAATGTTAATTGGCCTGCAAGCTATAGCCACCCATTTAGCGATCTTTGTTGAAAGTTTGCTGCTCGTAGACGTGTCCAGGCGTCTCCCACACTTTCAAGCGTTTGTCTATCAAGTTAGTTAGTAGTAGGCTTTTTTTTTTTAATAACTGAATAACTTATGCCTGTCAGTAATTTAGAAAATGTTGGATGTGTTCCCCCCCCCTCCAATATAAAGTCAACTTCGTAATCTAAAAATGCGACCTGGAGCTCAACCATTCACATATAAAGCTAGAATGTAACTAAGTGCATTTAGTAGGGATGTAACGATACCAACAACTCACGGTACAATAATATCGCGATAAAAAGTCCACGGTACAATATTTATCGTGATATTGAAAAATAAAGGGGAAAAAATGAATTTTTTTTTACTTGAATTTGTTTTTCTTTATTAAATAATAAATCTGATTTGTACAGCATTTTAGTAGGATAGTAGTATTTTAAAGTGTCAACAATATAATAATCAGACCCTGCAATAGAATAAATCAAGTTTCACTTTACTTTTTCAAGTAACTCAACTCTAACTCACTCACTCAGCATCATCAAGGTTATCTTTTAGGAATATGAGCATGTCCACATTTCCAGGTAGAAGCTGGGATGTTTGGGCGTTTACAATATCCCCTGCTGTGGAAAAAACTCTCTTGCTTGGTACCGATGTTGCTGGGACAGAGAGATATGCTTTGGCCATGGGTGACAGCAGTGGGTAAAACTGTGCATTGTCTCTCCACCTCTTCAAAAACAATACAGTGTCTGCCAAGAAGGTGAGGCTTATTGACAGGGCGAGATATAAATATACTGTTGGTACTTGTCAATGTCTCTAGGTATGTAAATGTAGCCCTGTAAATACGATGTCCTTTTGTGTTATCTGTTGTTTTATGTTCATGTTGTAACCTACTTGCTGCCATGTTGGACAGGTCTCCCTTGAAAAAGAGATCGATGATCTCAATGGGACCACCTGGTTAAATAAAGGTTTAAAACAAAAAACAAATTAATTTTTTTAATCGCGGTAGATTTTGTCAGTCTCACGACGGTATTGGGACGTTTATTTACCGCGATATCGCGATATTCGATATATCGTTACATCCCTAGCATTTACTCAAGTGCTGTACTCAAGTATCATTTTGAGTTACTTGTAGTTTACTTGAGTATTTCCATTGTATGCTCCTTAGGTGCCATTTACACAAGGACAAAACGGGTTGCATCTGCTACTTTTCTCTTGCATATAGCCTGTTTGTTCACACGAGGCCGACACGTACACGCGGCAACGGACCCCGCAAACGATAACGGGTCCCAAGGTAGATAGATCTGCAAACGGAACACTCTGGGGGGGCAAACGTCTCCGTGTTTACGCCCTATACAATAATTTTCTGATAACGATGAAATAGCCCCGCCTCCCTCTCCCCACGTCTCCTGCTCAGAGATCAGCTGCTAGGCTGTCAGAAGAAGGGGAGGAAAAGAGAGGCTCCATGTTTTATTCTTATATTATTATATAGAGTCGTTATCAAGTTTTAAAGCTCAACAAATAACAAAGAAGACCGGCACTTTTCTAATTTTGTCCGGAAGATTTAAACTTTAACGGACATGTTGACCGGCGTTTTTTTTTTTTTGGAAACTCTGCCGCATGGTTCCCTCGTCCCTTGGAAGAGGCGGAGAGGTGGGTGTTTTTCATCTGCTGGTGGACTACCGGAGATATTTACAGCAGTAGCACACGCCGTCCACCGCGGAGAATAAACAGAAGGGCAACCATGGCAAC
>RQJG01016861.1:0-22560 GCA_009756435.1 Chionodraco myersi | reverse complement strand
TGTGTGTGTGTGTGGCCTTGCTGAATACACACCATGCCTGTGTGTGTTGTTGATGTACTTTTGTATATCGGCAATGTTATAATGCCGTCCTATAATGATTTGTTTTCCGCACAGTATCTGGGAGAGCCGTGTTTGAGAGGCGGAGTGTGTGTTAAGTGGAGTGTTTACGAGGTAAAGGGACACTGGCGTCCTATAGGGGGAAGGCAGGAGATTAACAGGGGTTATTGTGTTGAAGCAAGAATGTTAAGAAGCCCCCTCTCTCTCCTGCAACACAACACATGACTCCCCTAACTGAAAGATTGCTGGGAAAAGTCGCTGCATCCAGACTTCCCAATGTCCCATTCAAAAGCCCAAACAACTTCATCACAAATTGGCTGGAAACGAATTAAAAAAACAACGTTCCCAATCCCCGATGAAGATTGCCTGTTTGTGCGTTAGCTGCAGAGCTGGAGATGATTGAATTAGGATGCTTGTTGGCTGTGGCGGGGTATAACGGGTATCTGTGTGTTGTTGGGGGGTTAGGTGGACTGAGATGCAGTGTTCCCCCGTGTTCAGCGGGAACTTCACCCCGTCAGGACACACCGTGAAGGTCACCAGTGGAAATATGGTGGCCACGATGGAGGGCTTCACTTTTGTGGTAAGAATTGCGTTTTTCCTTCCTTATCTTTGTTGTGTTTCGATATTGACGGTATCATACAAAGTCCTACATTCAAGACACCGCTTTTATCCAAAGCGACGTACATACATTCAGTACTGTGGACAATCCCCACAGGAGCACTTTGGGGTGAAGTGTCTCGCCCAGGGACACACGACATGTTGACTGCAGTGGGACTCGAACTTGCTATCCCCTGATTCGAAGTCCAGCACACTATCCACTGAGTCACAGCCTCCCCTCCAGATAAAAGGAGTAGTCAACCCCCGCAAACTAACTCAAAAGTTCAATAGTACCTCTTAACACATGTGAAAATCTCTCCAATGACAAAACGGACAACAGATATTGTGTTTCGATATCATATTGACAGTGATAAGATGGTATTTACACTTAATACACCAACACAAATTGAAGAAGTAGTAAACCTTGTGCGATTACCACTTTCACGTATAATGCTATTTGGGACCACATTTAACAACCTCGAGAATTACAAAAAGGACAACAGTTTTCAAACCATGCAATTTGTTTCTTTCTGTGCTAATAATTAGACTCTAATCCCAGAACAACATTATATGGATGTATATGTATATGTGACCTGCTCTATCGAGATTAGTCGCATCGACCCGAAGACACATTTTGAGTTGTATGCACTGTTGGAAAGAGGAGACTCCTAGCTTTCTAATGATATCAGGATCGTTGTTCTACTCCAAATATTAAGCGAAATATGTCACATTGTATAACGACTGTTACAGAATCATCATTTTGAGAAAAAGGCCTTCAAAGTTTCCTCTTCTCTGGAATTCATCGATCTGATTGGTTATTAGCAAATGATCAAAATACTACTGAGGGAAGATATTTTCGTGTGTGTGTGTGTGTGTGTTGTGGTGGTGTGTGTGGTGTGTGTGTGTGTGTGTGTGGTTGTGTGTGTGTGTGTGTGTGTGTGTGTGTGTGTGTGTGTGGTGTGGTGTGTGTGTGTTGTGTGTGGTGTGTGTGTGTGTGTGTGTGTGTGTGGTTGTGTGTGTGTGTGTGTGTGTGTGTTGTGTGTGTGGTGTGTGTGTGTGTGTGTGTGTGTGTGTGTGTGTGTGTGTGTTCGTGTGTGTGTGTGTGTGTGTGTGTGTGTGTGTGTGTGTGTGTGTGGTGTGGTGTGTGGTGTGTGTGTGTGTGTGTGTGTGTGTGTGTGTGTGTGTGGTGTGTGGTTGTGGTGTGTGTGTGTGGTGTTTGTGTGTGTGTGTGTGTGTGTGTGTGTGTGTGTGTGTGTGTGTGTGTGTGTGTGTGTGAAAACCCTCACAAGAAACACCGGCTGTTGTTATGCCTGCTGTGACGTCAAGTTACTCCGTTCTCCGCTTGTAATCATGCCGAAGCTTCAAAGCTGTATTTATCATCTGAATCTGCCGAAACAAGTTTAATATTCTGAAAGCCAAGACTTTGTTTAATTAAAATCAGATGAAAACAAACTGTAACGGACCCTGCCGTGTTATCTATGATTACTATACTCGTACATTCATAATGTCAGCCGGAGGGAGGGGGGCGGCGCTGCGGAACAGCAGATTGCGAGTGAGAGGTGTCTTCGTCCCTTTACAAGCTTCAAACATGTATTTATCGTGGTATTTTGGAAATAAAAGTTTCATATTCTGAAAGCCAAGACTTTGTTTATTTAAAATCAAACAAAACACCCGAACCCCGAAAATTATTATTTTGAAAGGAGCCGTTGCGACTTCCGACTGATTTCGATAGAGTGGTCACATATCTATTCCAAACACTTTCTTAATGTTGCACCAATCCTACACTTAAACAGTCTGTGTATCCTGTGTCTGTCTGACAACATGTACAGTGAATCGGCATGTGCACTTGATGAGTCGTACATATAGAAATGTTGCTTTTTAGGCAAATTGAATCCAAAGACAAGACATGAGAGATATTGAACGTGTCTTGGCGGTCTCTGCTTCCAGGAGCCTGTGATCAGCGAAATCTTCCCGACATTCGGACCAAAGTCTGGAAACACCATGCTGACCATCAGGGGAGCCTTCCTGGATTCTGGGAACAAGAGAGAAGTGATGATCGGGAAAGCAGCCTGTAAGGTCCAGAGGTCAGTTTACAGTCTTCTGTTTTCTCACTCATTTTCTTTGCCTCACAAACTGCATTACAGGAACAGCTCTACAACATAAAGTTATGTTCTGTGGCGTTTTCTGTCTTTTCGACACTTGTGGAGGTTGTACAGGATAATAGTGTAGATGTATTGGCTGGTACGCATGCTCAAATGTGTCTTGACTTAACTGTAACTCCAAGAACATTTAGTCAAATATTGCTGCTTGTCATTTATAAAACACTTGGTATCCCTTTAGTGTCTTTTTTTTTATAAGATGCAAGATATTTCGCTCGACTCCAAAAACTTGGTAAACTTTAAGTATGTGACATTTGGTTAGCAAAGGAAAAGTTGTGATTAAGGGTAAAATAAGGACGCTACATAGTAACTTAAGTTACTACGCAAGGTAAGTAAATGTTACGATACTACCGTACTTTTCGGACTATAAAGTGCATATAAGCCGCAGCAGCTAAACTGTCCGTCTGTCTTGCTCTCGTTCTGTCTCTCGGTTCCACTTTTACTTTGGCGCTACCTGTCTCACTCTTTTCCGGCCTCCAGCTTTTCCTGCTGGAGCCCGCCGCTTAGAGGTGGCGGGCGCGGACCGGTCCTAGAGCCCGTAGAGTTAAAGGTGGTTAATTTTACCTGTAAAATCCATAGATTCAGGAGGTTCTCTAGTGGCCGCTAGCTGTACAAAAAATGGGGGAAAAAGTCGCGGCTTATAGTCCGAAAAGTACGGTACTTGGCTAGGTTTAAGACGAATGCAAAAAAACAGGGGTAAATGTCTACCATTCATTGCACTAAAACATGTCATGTGTTCACCCTCGTCCTAACCTCCGCCCTCAGCTTGTCCTCCACCATGCTGACCTGTAAGACGCCTCCCCACGCCGTTCTCTCCGAACAACCCGTGAAGCTGACGGTGGATTCGGTGGAGCTTCACGCGCCGGTGCGGTTCACCTACAACCAAGACCCCATCATCAACAGCATCCAGCCCTCGCGCTCCTTCGTCAGGTGAGAGACTTATTTCAAAGCAAGCATGGGGTTCGCAGTCTTCATGTTGTATTCAGAGTCAGAGGGGAGATTGATTCCACAAAGATATAGTTCCAGTAAAGATACAAATACAACAGTGTTAAGTAAAGTGGCAACCACACATTATTAACATAAACACATCTAATAAGTACACATTGAAAGTATAAAAGGTGAGAAGCAGTCTAATACAAAATGAAGTGGAACCAATGGACAGGAATGAAGTAGAGGTCGGATGACGGTAGAGAAGTTAGGGTTTCATATTTAATAAAGAGGCAACCACCTGTCAAGTAAAAGTCTAATAAGTACACTTCCAAAGAAGGAAATATAAGTAGCAGGAGTTTAAATATAAGTGCACATATTGAAGAAGTGAAGTAGCGTTCTCAACATCTTAGCGGTGGCTAGCGCTAAGATGTTGAGAACCTTTGCACAAATGGTTTGGATATCAGTATTTGTCAAACTGTAAATCTGAGTTACTAAGAGGTACAACAGAGAGAGAAAGCCAAGGGGGGTTGTGGGAAAGTCTGTAGATGAGGAGAGACAGATTAAAGCTTCACAGGAAGGAAATGAGTAGGAGGCGACAAGTAGCTTAACTGCTAACGCCAACAGCAGGTCGCTCCCAGTGGGGATCTACTGTGTCTCCGGCGGATGCTAACGCTAACACCAGCTAACGTCTTCTCTCTGTAGTGGAGGCTGCACCGTGTCGGCTCACGGTTTCTTCCTGCAGTCCGGCCTCCAGCCCCAGATGATCCTCAGCACCGGGCAGGATGCGGAGGTCTTCCATGTGGTGAGTGCCACGAGGGGATCCCATAATGAGTTCTCTATCCGGGGTCTGAGTCTGACCCGTCTGCTGTGTTGAGGGTCAGTCTCTGAGTCTCGATGTATGAACTGTGGAGCTCAAAAACTCAAATAATTGATCTCATGAAACTTTTTGAGCAACTTTTTCCACGAAGGTTATAAATTACTGTCCGTGACTTTTGACAGCAACATACTGCTGGATATAGTAACGTCATCCAAACTTCGTCCAAACGCCATGCCCATGAGTAGGCATGTCATGATTTTGTTTCTTAATCAAAAAGTGATCAAAATGAAATTTCAATTTTGATCATCGAACTCAAAAGCCGTATTGTCGATTTGCCGAGGTATAACGTTTTCGACTCCACTACTACATTTGGAAAACGACCAGTATTTTTTTTTACACCCTGGTCATTGTCTGAGATGACGGAGAAACAACAGCACGGGAAAATGCACCCGTGTGAAAACATATAGCCTTCCCTGAGAAAGATGTAAACAACAAGCGCGTCATCGATGGAGACGTAACATTTGAAGGCTGCAGAAACCAGTGGAGGCACCACCTCTCAAATCAAGTGCAATAGGAGAATCATGGCGCTTCAGAATCAGAAGAATCAGAATCAAGTGTATTGCCAGGTACGTTTACACATACAAGGAATTTGCTTTGGTGTCTGGTGGTGCGAACATAAACAATCGAGAAAAAACAAGTTGCAAAGTAGATAAAAAAAGAAATATATAAGTATTTTTAGGAAGCAATGTAGCATTAAAAAGGACGCTGAAGACAAGTATTTACACTACATTTAACTCAGGGGGTCCGCGGGGTCTTAAAAAGTATTAAAAGTTGATAAATCAATTTAGCAAAAATGAAGGCTATTAAAAAGTATTAAAGGGCTTTTTCCAAGGTTTTACATTTTGCAGCTTGTTTTCAATAAGTATATGAATGGTCCAGAGAGGTTGTGTTCTACAGTCTGCCTGAATGTAATCATGGCGTAGGTGTGTAGTGTGATTCTGTGGAGTTTATTTATGGCGTCCCGTTGGGTTTGATGTCATCTGAACAGGACATCGCACGCTCACTGCTTGATAGCGCGCGAAGGTCCGTTCACGCCGGTTGCTAAGCAACATCGTTATGGGGGAATGCAAGTCTGCGTCCAAATGGTTGGAAGATAAGGAGGAAGGACAATCAATACTGTATATAGTCAATGTGAGGTAAAGTGTGTCGCCAAGGTAACCGGTTAGAACTCAAAGTGGCGATGAGGTCTTAAAATGTACGGAAAGGGTCTTAAAGAAGGTCTTAAAAGGTTTTACATTTGACTTCAGGATTCCTGCGTATACCCTGTAACTAGTGCTGCGTACCTGGACTCACATTCAGGTTCAGGTCCGGACTTATAAGTCCAGAAAAAACACTTTTTGACACTTAGTCTACAAATGACTTATGACAGCAACTACAGTGAACTACTACAAAGTTCAAACATTTATTTAATTTACCAAACTAAAGTAACCAAACAGTCCCTGAGCTGACTGAGCCTAAATCCCGAAAACGTTGCTGAAAGGTAGAGTGTGGAGTAGACCAGAGCCATAATAGAAGAGTTACGACAACGGAAGTCCAAAAACGGTTATCGTCACGTGGTTCATGTAGACGAGGATCGTTCCCCGGAAGTCCATGGCGGGCAATGTGAATGCAATGATAACAGGAGATAGAACTACGATTTTTGGTAATTATTAGTGAATAAAGGTTTCGATTTGCAATATTTATACAACAAATCGATATGTGTATGTATTTACATCAATATGTTTTAAAAAATAAAATTTGCTAATATTAAGTGATAATATTAGGATTAGTGTGAACAACTCGTTTACATGTTAGGCTAACAGTGCCTTGGTTAAAGAGCCTGTTGCTGTTTATTTATAGCTTTGAATTCTTTAAAACCAACATTATCTTCTTAAACTTGTATGGTAGTCAGGAGCATCTCTTTCTAATGTGTATTGATACATTTAGAGGGAGGGGATCTAAAGTAATGCTTTAAAATTCAGATTGGATTCATTTCTACCATTTTCTTAAATTCTTGGTAGTTTCAGTAATCCCCATGGTAACTGAGGACACAAGTTATCTAAATGACTAATGTCATCTTTATGGCTTTCAGAAAGGACAGGAGACCGAGGGGTGACTATCAAAGGACTAGCAGCAGCAGCATGATGATGATGTTAAATGTGTTGTTTTAGGAACATCCATTGCAAATACATGAAATTCAATAAACATTGAATAGCATATCATGCAGTTTGTCTGTGCCTTTTCCTCCGTGTTGTCTTGGTTTGCTGTGCTGCCTCCTAGTCGCCACCATGGTTTGCTGTGCTGCCTCCTAGTCGCCACCATGGTTTGCTGTGCTGCCTCCTATCGCCACCAGCCTCTAGTAGCCACCATGGTTTGCTGTGCTGCCTCCTAGTAGCCACCAGTCGCCACCATGGTTTGCTGTGCTGCCTCTAGTAGCCACCATGGTTGCTGTGCCTGCCTCTAGCCACCATGGTTTGCTGTGCTGCCTCTAGTCGCCACCATGGTTTGCTGTGCTGCCCCTAGTCGCCACCATGGTTTGCTGTGCTGCCTCCTAGTCACCACCATGGTTTGCTGTGCTGCCTGGGGATGCTCAAATCGCTCCGAGAAAGGAGTACGAATGTACGGCTTCCCCACTGACACAGAGCGGAGGAAAAATTAGCTGGCTCAAGTCAGCAGGAGCAATTTCACGACCAACAGCAAAAAAATATGTGATGTAATTATATACAAACACTGCATTTGCACTTTTTCACAAAACGAAAACCACACCATTGGGAAAGCTTAATGTTTTGTTTAATACAAAAAAACAGGGAAAGGCTTGAAAAACACTGAGAGTTGAGACTCGGGGTGCAGGGTGAGGGTCTCAGTGCAGGTATTCAGGCTCCATTGAATCCCCCTCTGGTTCTTGTGCTGAAAGAGGGAGTAACAGACAGGAGAAAGGGTTATACACACACAGCACACCTATTGGATGTGAAATGCCTTGGGGAGATAAGGTGTTTACTTATAAAACAGTAGTATTAAACTTACCTTGTGTCCCTCTCCCTTTGCCATCAATCCAAAATCAGCTGAGCTGCAACATTATACAGACGGGTAATAATCAACAGAATCACAAGGACACGATATGGCTCTGCTAAAAACACTCACTCTTACACGCACCAAAGTTATATTTATCTAATATTTAACTCCCTCCACCCCCGCATACAATCCCGTTTAGAAGCCCCTTTTCTCTAATTCAACATGTTGGACGAAATGACATTAAGAGAACGGAATTTACAATTGAAAGGCTGTTCAACGTGTGTTGCTAACTTGCTTCGGTATGCTAGCTTAATCTGTTATCTGTAAACGTTCCCTAAATCTACTAATTTAGGGATAATCCACTGACATCCTTTAATACACATGTTCATTTGAATCAGATGTACTGATAATATCCGCAATATAAATCTTAAAACTTCTTCTTACCTTTAAAAGTCCGTCACGAACGGTCTATTATGCTGCAACTCCACAGCTCTGCTAGCCTTGGCGCTAACTTCCGGGGAACGATTGAGAGGCTCCACGATCCGCCATTGCTGTAAAAAAGTGGTCCATTGGAGTGAACGGAGATGTCGTAACTCTTCTATTAAATGGCTCTGGAGTAGACTATACGCATTACACACCTACTATACAGTATAGGCTACACTGTAGTGACTGACTGTACACCATGTCTTTTCTACAACTCTACATGTGTACATTATACAGTACATACTACATACATAGTGATGTACATACATACTATTAGAAATTAAAATCAATGTTGATATGGCGTAATTTTGAATTAAATACACTATTTAATTTAAATCAGTTTTATTCTGAAAAAACCGGAAGTTCACACTATTAACTAAATACTTTTATTCTGAAAATTCTTCACTTCCGGTTAGCATTAGCATGTGGCGAAATGCTACGTTTTCAAACCGTGAATCGAAGGTGAAATGACATGTGATGTTGTACACTGAGCACACTGGGATGAGCACTCGTTTATTGACGCTGAATGACGTTTATCAGGGAATGTTTAAATAACCACAGACACCAGAATATACGTAAGTGCTAGTTTTTTTGCGAGTCCAGTACCGGTTCCAGACGTTCCGGTTTTAACCGGACTTGAACCGAAAGTCCAGTACCGGTTCGCAGCACTACCTGTAACTATACAAATAACCTTAAAAGCTAAAAAACAAAAACACTTGAGGACAATGAGTGTATGGCAAACTACAGTATTATATTTTAAAGTGGAGGCGTGTGAACAATCTGTGCAAGGCTGAAGAACATTGCGTCTTTGGCGTCTGTCCCTAAAGGTGTGTCCATCTCTCTGTGCGTCTCCTTCACGACACCTGTTCAAACATCACGTCGTAAATAAAACTACTGTTTTAATTCAGCATTTCTTGAGATAAAGCAGAAGCATGAATGACGGTTAACTTCCTGAGTTTAGTTCCCGTGGCCCTTTTTATAAGAGTCAAATACCTTGCATGGTATTGTCATTATGCAAACGACCGCCCCCGAAAACCGTCTTGTCTTGACAATGGAAAAGTGCTAAAGACTCAGACAAACACGAGGAGAAGGGAAATGGAAAAGCCACACTCCGAAGGCTCTGACTCACGCAGTAGCGGGGTGAGGATGCTCTGGCTCTCTTCTCTCCTTCAGACTGTATTCTACTTATTAAAGGAAAGCGATATGGCATGCATGAGAACGTCAGCACTTTTGAAATGATCCCACCCTGACACTCACCACGCTGTCTGCAGACCATTAACATGTCTGAATGGATGTAGATTAATTATAAGGGCCTTAAAAAGGTGTTAAATATATATAAATGTCAGCCAGGTGGTCATAAGTCTTGGTGTAAGTTATGAAGACAAGTTTTCATTCGTGCCCCTGGTGATCCAAGCCGTTGGGATTGAGGAGCAATGGTGAATAATAGTAATAATACTTGTAGTGGCTATTCGTCAACAACAATACAACTTCAAAAGGCCACGAGGCACCAGGCATAGTGGATCTTACGCAGATCATGAGTCCATTGTCCAGACAAGGCATCGACGTTTTCGTGGTATTTATTAGCTTCACCTTGCGGGAACAATACAGCAAAAGGTGTTTAAATGCGTGCTGCTCTCAGCCCTGACGCTGATAAAGAACCAAAGACCTTCCCGGTGCCTGCTGCTCTGCCCACCTTCAAAATAAAAGCATTTTAGCTGGAACACAACTTAACTTAAATAATATGGCTGTAAATGAATTAATTCTACAAAATAACAAATAAATACATTAAATAAATGTGAAAAATACTGAATAGCTTCCTCAATACTATTAATAAAACACAACTTAACTTAAATAATATGGCTGTAAATTAATTAATTCTACAAAATAACAAATAAATACATTAAATAAATGTGAAAAATACTGAATAGCTTCCTCAATACTATTAATAAAACACAACTTAACTTAAATAATATGGCTGTAAATTAATTAATTCTACAAAATAACAAATAAATACATTAAATAAATGTGAAAAATACTGAATAGCTTCCTCAATACTATTAATAATGCGTCTTAAAAGGCATTAAAACAAAAAGAAATAAGGCCTTACTTGGTATTAGCATTTAGCATTAGCATAAAAATGCTAAGACCTAAGATGTTATGAATGTTTTTCTGACATATCTTTTTGCAAAATCTCATATTTTGGTAATATCCATTTTTGTTTAAAATTTCACTTTCGCCTCTTGCCATACAGATTCAGATAGTGCAAAAATAAAGACATATAGAGGTCACAGGTCACGAGTTTGACTCCATAAAACATGTTTTTCATTATTTGACGTTGATCTTCTGACTATTTTGATGGACCACGTAGTATTTTCTTGATTTAGTGTTCTACTCTATTCTTTGAAATATAAGTACTCACACTCAATTCTACACTTTCGCTTGCGTTGGACTACGTTGACAAATCTTTAACGCACCGAGTTGTCCAATGAAAATATAGTTTGTATGTCTTCGTGATAAAATGACGTAATGGAGACGATGGACAGCTGTGCTTCCCACTGTCTCCGTTTTCCCCAACGTATTTAACAACAAAATAAAACACTTGGACCTCCTCTTTCTGACAGAGACGTAACACTTAGTAAAAACATGTTTTATTTCATATTTGCAGTGTACAACAGAGAGTCTCGCTGTCTGGGATAATGCCACCGAACCCCTCGCCGTGCGTCCCTCCGTGCGAACCCTCTGATCCTCTCTCTTGGATAACGCTCGCTCAGCTAGAGTTTCATTGCAGCTGAGATGAAACCAAATCCTTGGAAAAAAACGGAGAAATGGAGCCACGTTTTAATCGATTGAAAAAGGCCGAGTTGCTCAAACTTTTACTGAAGAGGATTAAGATTGTTTTCATCAATAAAAATACCACAACGTTTTAAAAACTGAGAAATTAACCCCCTTGTTTAACGATGAAATAAGGGTGTGTGTGTGTGTGTGTGTGTGTGGGGTGCGCGTGTGTGTGTGTGATGTTCGCTGAGGATTGTGGTCGAGACAAGCATGCTTTTAATGATGTTATGTCAAGCTGAAGCACACGCTGCTGCAGGTCCTGTCAGGAGATAGAAACATGCTCAGTACACACACACACACACACACACACACACACACTATAATACAGAGCACGTACTCCTAGGGAATTATGTAATAAGACATCAATCTCAAATCTACGTGACACAACATCCCTTTATCTCCGATCCGTCTTTCTTCCCTTGTTTGTTTCTCTCTCTCACACACACACACACACACACACACACACACACACACACACACTCCCTGCAGTGTCGTCTTTCAGGCCCCTTCCCCTGGTCATTGACCTGTGTTCAGGTCAGCGTTGATGGGTCTCCTGAGAGCTCAGGCTTGGTTACACACAAACAGCGTGAACAGTTATAATCAGCTTTGTGATGCAAACATCGCTGCATCAAATCTCTTATTCACCCGACACGTATACACACACACACACACACACACACACACACACACACACACACACACACCGCATCTCAAAGCAGCTATGAAGCCATCTTTGAGCACTTAACTAACCGAACCTTCCACATCTGCTGCTGCAGTGGAAACGGTGAGGTCGACAGCGGACGAGTGTCGG
This sequence comes from Chionodraco myersi, assembly GCA_009756435.1. NCBI lineage: Eukaryota > Metazoa > Chordata > Actinopteri > Perciformes > Channichthyidae > Chionodraco > Chionodraco myersi. The sequence continues at coordinate 10,820 of RQJG01016861.1, read as the reverse complement.
AGTGTGTGAACGTCTTCAGGTGTGAATGTTTGCTCGGTCAACTCTCTCTGCATGAACAGAGGTCAACACAGCAGTTGAAAGGTCACCGAGGGTCAGACAGACTGGACGTGTTTAGCCGGGAAAGAGATGTTTGCAAAAACCACAAACCGGCTTTTTTAAATATCAGAATTTGCCGTTTAGAAACCCACTTCAGAATAAAATATAGCCGAATAGAATACATATACTTTATGGATCCCAAATTGATAAATTGTTTGCTCGACAGGTTTCAGAGGAATTGCACATGTTTTAAATATAGACAAATATAATAAAATAAGAATAAACAAACAGGAAAGGAAATATAAACATTAAACTGTAAAGATATTAATTATATATCAATTTAGAATACACAATATGCATTATATTTGTCCGGTCCTGTTTTAACTGCTATTACATTAACACAAAGAACATTAATCCATTAATCACCACCACATTTCATTTAAGCGTCCTTGGGTTTCGTGAAAGGCGCTATATAAATTGAAATTATTATTATTATTATTATTTAACACCCTTTCAAACTGTACATATTGTATCAGACTTCTGGTACACATGAAACACTGCATATACAAAGAACAGACACTGAACATGTGTTGGTGTGCCAGGTGTGATCCATGTGGGGGGATGGGCACATAAGAGCGGGGGGACCCATCTGTTTTGTGTGTGTGTGGTGTGTGATTTGTGTTGTGTGTTGGTGTGTGTGTCAGGTGTGTGTGTGTGTGTGTGTGTGTGTGTGTGTGTGTGTGTGTGTGTGTGTGTGTGTGTGTGTGTGTGTGGTGTGTGTGTTGTGTGTGTGTGTGTGTGTGTGTGTGTGTGTGGTGTGTGTGTGTGTGTGTTGTGTGTGTGTGTGTGTGTGTGTGTGTGTGTGTGTGTGTGGTGTGTGTGTGTGTGTGTGTGTGTGTGTGTGTGTGTGTGTGTGTGTGTGTGTGTGTGTGTGTGTGTGTGTGTGTGTGTGTGTGTGTGTGTGTGTGTGTGTGTGTTTCATGTAACCACACAGCCATTAGAGACCCAGTCCTCTCCTGTTTGCTCCCGGGCCCTGTAATTGCATCCTAACCGCACATGATGAATGCTGTTCCAGGTGTGTTGACTGTGTGATGAAGAGAGAACACGTAGGGAACAGTGTGTACATCAGGGTGTGTGTGTGTGTGTGGGAACACCATGGGTGTTACAACGTTGACTGAATCATCCAACATGCAATGAAAGTGGTGATCAGTACAGTATATAGAGGAATATAATGTAAAACTAGAAAGTTATGATTGATGAAAGTAAATCAGATTTCCCCCGAAGACAACAGGAGGGTTAAAAACGAAAACACTTTATCCGTCACCCAAATCGTGCACGTCCGCAGAAACGCTTACTATTTTTAAATGTAGACTAAAAACACATCTCTTTGCCGCTGCTTTTAATTCAGCTGATCATATTCCAACTACAGTATTCCTTTTAAACACGTATTGTATACCTGTGGTGGTTATTTGTATTATCTTTGCTTTGTAATGCCTGTTGTAAAATGCCATTATATAATGTCTTTACTTTATGTATTCCTAAAAAGTCACGTTGAATTGTCACGTACAGAAAAGTGCTGTAAATAAGCTTGCCTTGCCCGGTGCAGAAGCATTGCACGTGTACACCATCCTAAGCCGAACCAAACAAGCCGTGACTTTCTTTAAAACCTGACAAAAAGTCCTCTCTGTTAAAATGAACGGAATAAGCCTCTTGGATAACTGAAAAGCTGCGTTTTGAAGGGCCGTTATTGTTCATGTTGACTGACCAGAGAGGAACGGCTTCCTAGAGAGAGGAAGAGAAGGCCATCATCACTAATGATTTACGGTGGGATCATGCCCTCGGGGCCCCAGCTGTCGCCTTTCAATTCCTTCCAGTAATCGGGATGAGTTGAAGCTCAGCCTGGGAAGGACAGTGTAAGTGTCTTATTGTCTTAACCCCTGGACATAGAGGCTTGGGTCTTTCACGAGCTGACGTCCCAGAGGTTTCCAGCGGCATTGTGGGTAATGTGAGCCGGCCTCTCATCCTGCGGAACTGCGGTCAAAAACCGAATCAACGGCCGTGGAAAAAACGATGAGATCTTAAGAGAAATAGAAGTTTGTGAGAGGAAGAAAGTACGCGTTATAATATGAATACCAAATGTTTTCTAATAATATTCAAACCTAGAACATTTGAATCAAGATAGCTGTCCATCTTGTTTGGAAAGCATTGTGGTTTTCTTTTAGACGCTTCAATACATTGACTTTTTTTCTGGTTTTAAGTCAAATGTGTGCGATGTACTTGTCAGATCTTGGTTTCTATTTAACCGATATTATTACTAGATTAAATATTTTATTCCAGAGACATCTGGATGTTAAGTTATCAAATGTTGAGCTAACGTTAGCAGCAGCCAGACCTCATTTGAAAAACACTGTTAGCTTTAATTTGCCTTTCATCACCAGATCTGTTTCGTTTGGAAAGTGAAGATTTGTTCGTTGTTCTCGAGTCCGGGAGGAAGTTAAAAAGAGACAATGAAATCTCGAAAAGGTTCAAATGGGTAATTTAATGAAAGTAACGTGGTTTTGAAACGAGAGGTCTGTCAGTACAGGAAGTGCACGCTAAGAATTCCAAAATAAAATCACCACTATCAGTACAGTGCCACTTTCCAAACAGGAAATGCACGCAAATACAAAATAAAATCGGATCGTGACACTTATTATATACATATGTATATATATATAGATATATACGGACACCTTGTATTGTAGTTACTATCAGTACAGCCGCAGCGCCACTTTCCGAACAGGAAATGCACGCAAATACAAAATAAAATCGTACTGACACTTATTATATACATAAAGTATATATAGATATATATAAAAATAGGGACACCTTGTATTGTTTACTCTCAGTACAGCACCACTTTCCGAACAGGAAATGCACGCTAATACAACATAAAATAGCACTGACATTTATTATCCATATATATATCTATAGGCTATAGATATATATATTTATTTATATATATATAAATACGACATCTTATATTTTAGTTACACCCGCTAGACGACAGTGGAAGGTTCGAGAAACAACCGTGTTTGCCGGGTGCACCGGGCGGAGGTGGAGAGGTGAAACAGACGGAGCAAATCAAGAACACGGCGCCATGTTCGGGTGGGAGGAAGAAGAGAGAGGATTCTACGTGGAGCTCCTCCTCTCATTGACGAAAGGGGGTCCTCCCTCCACTCGTTCTTCTGTGTCCGATATCGCGTAAACAAAAGGATTTAGACGTTGTGTGTTCACTGTATAACTCCACACGCCTTTTCTCCTCGTATTCTCATTCGTGACTTTTTATTTAATGCATTTTAACGGCTGTAATCGTTGTTAACGTGGAACCGGAAGTGACGTCATTGTAAACAACATGGACGCCTTTCTATAAAGCTTTTCAAAATAAAACTGTACATTCATTTAACATTCAGCAATAACGTTAGCGACAAGCTAATGCTAACCGGAAATGAAGTATTTTCAGAATAAAACACTATGTTTAATCTAAATTACGTCATTCAAACATCGATTTTAATTTCTTACAATAGGAAGAGCTCTTTGAGGATAATTCGGGTCCTGGTGCGAACCTCCTGGATGTACAGAATATATCTTATTATTATTATTGGAAGTTATTATAGAAGGAATTTGAGTTAGTGGGACCTTTTGAATTGTTTACGTGAAACTGCTTTGTGTAGTGTTGTACTGGGTAACTCTCATTAATCCCTATATGAATAATGGAAAAGTGTAGACATGAAAGCAATGGACGCCTTGTCTTTTGTTATGGTTTTGATGTAGAAAGTGAAAAGGACATATTGTGCCTTTAAAGCATCCACTGCATGGATAACGCTTAGCAGCGGTTCAGGGGTCTTGGATAGAAATGGAGCATGAAAACAGAAAAGAAACCCCACCATGTGTGGACCTGATATCTTTCCTTCAGATCTCCAGTAAAGCCGGGTCTCAGCCAATCTCAGCTTTCCCACCAACATGAAAGATTTTTTTTTTTACGATCCGGCATGGCAACACAAAGTCAAAGGGGGCTGCACATACACAAAAAACACCAGTCTGCATTTCCACAGATCACTCACAAAGCTCAGAGACTTCTTGGTATAGCTTTTATGGATAGTTTGGTTTAACTGGAGGCCCCAGCGTAGCCGGACACCTGTCGCCTGACTTCACAGACTGCCTTGTTTAGTTGTCTCTCTTTCGTTTCCCAAGCACCCCAAAGCGAAGTGGTATCTTGGAGAAGGAAGTATAGGCGAACGTTTCCCAGTCTGTCAGCAGTCGAGGTGCTTCACAACGCCAACAGCTTTCAGTAGAGCTGCGTAATGGCAGACAGAATTTTATTGATAACGTCATATTTTACATTGGGGTTTTAAAAAGTGGAAAGAAATGGCTGTGGTTGACGGATGCAGTGATGGAAGAAACTGGTACCAGTTGTCAAGAACTACAAATATGTAGACCTCAGTGAAGATCTGTTTCTCGCTGTGCGTCACAGGGCATTTTTCGAGGTTTTGAAACCATATTGCACGGTTACATTGACAGGAAAATAATAACTTGTAACATCCTTATTAATCTTTATCAGACACGACAGGTAGAGCAAAAGAAACGGCATTGCTTTTGTTTCTGTGCAGGAAAGTGTCTTGGTGAAGTTAATGTTTACTCCAACATCAGGATAATTGCTAATTGGAAATGTTTCCCCAAAGAAAATAATCTATTGTCTGGTGGCTGTTGGTGGTCAGTCTAACTTACTAACCTAATTCAGAGTTTAAAAAAGAAAACGGTCCAAGAACACGATGATTAAATCTTTGATGTTTTACCGATTTTGTCTCAAAGGTTTTAATGTGTCATAAGCTACAGTGTAGAAATGGCAATGAAAATCTTATGACCCGAGCTCCTCCAACAATGCTACGTATATAATCAAATACAAAAATACAAAATGGTGTAAGAATTCTATATACACGTGATTCGAAAGTCTAAGAAAGTCAATAAACGGTAAAACATATCGGCGAAGTCTAGAAACAAATACAAGTCTTAGAATAGGGCAGGAGGCAAAAGACTTGCATTTACTAAGGCAGGGGGGTCGAACTCAAATACACAGTGGGCCAAAATAAAAAAATGGGTACTAGTCGAGGGCCGGACTGGTTTAATGTTTATTGCAGAACTTATTGAAATGAACTTATTGCACATATTAAACCTGGAACTAACAAAGCTTAAATGATTGCCTATAAAAACAACATTAAATAATCAGCTGCATTGATGGCTCTATCTGCAGCTTTTCCAGAGTCATTTCTTATGAGTACATTTCTCCACAGGCCAACAGCAGCTTCAACAAAACTATTTCCCTCAAAGAACAAACCAAACCTGCCCTGTTGTCGTGAGAGAGAAAGTGCAGAAGGAAGCATCCATTGAACTCAGTGTGCTGCTCTGATGCTAGCTCAGACACTTGGCGTCTCCTCTCGGGTGCAAGGTCATCAATGTTTGGGCTCAGGCTCTGAGCTGAGGAGACCGAAGGTGTGTGTGCAATATACCGGCGGGCCAGATCTCATAGTAATTAGAAATTATCCTGCGGGCCGAAATTAAATCCACCACGGGCCTGATTTGGCCCCCGGGCCTTCAGTTTGACACGTGTGTACTAAAGCATCTAATAAAGAATAAGGAAAAGTGAAATGATGTTAAAATCAAGTTAACGAAGAAAGCCACAGCTGAACTGAGTGAATCTCAGCACGGTAGGAAACTGCAGAGAAAGCTCTCCTGGAATAAATCACTCTCGATTTGACAGGCGCTCGTGTACGTGGGAGCTCCGTTATGACTTGGCTTTTCGCAGGCCGTTACGCTAATGACCGTTCGGGGACGGCGGTGGTTTTTGGGGCTCGCTGGTTCTCTCATCACCCCGCAGCGACTCTCGGCCAGACATTGTATTTCCAGCTGCTGCCGACCTCCAGCCCCTCACCTCCTCTCCCTTCCAATGAGAGGAGACATCCAGTGAACAATGAAACTGACGGAGGTTTCCACTAATCCACAGGATATTTTTCCTTTCCCGGCACCCCTGGGACTCTGGGTGGAGAAAGGGGGGAGAGTATACCCTAAAGTCCTGCTCCTTATTGGTGTGGGGGGTGGGGGGGGTAATTGGATTGCTTTTGAGAGGTGACCCAGGGCTACCCTCTCACACACACTTCAATACGAATGCATGTGTGTTTTAAACGTCGTTATGCTTGTGCTCAAGTGTTTGCGGATGCACGTAACTTTGAGTGTGTGTGTGTGTTCATATGGGCTTGTATGACTCCCTTGGGATGTACTGGGAAGTGTATGAGGAAGTTTTTGCAACACTACGACAAAGTGAGTGCTACTGCTGCTGGAGGAACTGATGAAGTGTTGAAAGTGAGATTTCAACTTGTTTGTTGAGCTGTTTTTGGAGTACAGCAAAGTTCAGAGACGACGGATACAGTTCAGTTGGTGCGAACTGGAATAAAACGGATGAATAAATCAATCACGATTTAGTTTTATAGCCCAGATTGCACACTTTTGTCAGGGGACTTTAAAGTGTGTAACACCCTCTGACCTTATAGCCTCACATCACACAAGGAAAAGACTTCCACAGAAACCCCTCCGGTTAACGGAAACATTGAAGAGATCCGTCTCCCAGGACGGACAGACGTGCAATACATGATGTGTGTAAAGATTAAAAGAACATTACAACAAAGTCAACCCAAAGACTGTGAGGACAATGTGAGCAAATATAAAATAAGATCCAGGAGGTCAAACATCTTGAGTATTGCAGAAACAAAGTGGTGTCGCAGTTAAAGTGTTAAGAGCGAGATTTCCACCCATTTATTTTGGTGTTTTTTGGAGTACCGTACTTTCCGGACTATAAAGCGCACCTGCATATAAGCGGCAGCAGCTAAATTGTCCGTCTGTCTTGCTCTCGTTCTGTCTCTCGGTTCCACTTTTACTTTGGCGCGCTACCTGTCTCGCTCTTTTCCGGCCTCCAGCTTTTCCTGCTGGAGCCCGCCGCTTAGAGGTGGCGGGCGCGGACCGGTCCTAGAGCCCGTAGTGTTAAAGGTGGTTAATTTTACCTGTAAAATCCATAGATTTAGGAGGTTCCCTAGTGGCCGTTAGCTGGACAAAAAAACGGGGTGAAAGTCGCGGCTTATAGTCCGAAAAGTACGGTAATTTGGCTCGGCTTCCTATTTTGTATGGACATGCTTTTATTTTGAAGGAGAGTTAGCGCTGTTGACAGGAAGTGGTTGTTGCTATGGAAACAACGTGACGGAGATTAACGGAGAAAAGTAATATCTACATATAAAAGACAGAGAAAGTAAACGATAACGTTTATGGTTAAGTGTTGGCACCCCCCGTAGAGGCACAAGCTCTTACGGTGATATTGGAGATTTCAATAAATTCAATTTGAAACACGAATAGTACTCCAACGAACGAATATTCCGAAAAGTACGGTATATCAAACTTTACAGGCTCTAGATAACGATTATCTGGTGCTAAATATAATGAAATGTATGAACTACTCAATCAAATTGTATTTATATAGCCCAATGTACAGAATATGACAGCTTGTTTAGTCGGGCCAGGAGTCGCTTAAAGAGAGATGTTATGGATCAATGAATGAAAGAATAATCTGATAAAATAAAAACAGATCTGATGTAGTTACATGATCCACATGTTACATTTTGGACGAGTGCAAACAGTAATTGTTTTGTGCTTAGTTTCCATGTCGATGTTCTACCAAAGGTTCTGTCCACTCGACCTTTGAGCCAATGATATGGTAAACACCACGAGATGGAAGAGTACGTTTGACTGACCATCAGAATGGCAGAAATGGAAGTGGACCAGGAGGATGTCCAAAAACGTCAAAGTGCCGCTTAGAAAAGATACAGTGGGGCGTTATGAGTAACGGTGCAAGGTGCAACAACACATCAACCATTGAACCGTTTTGATGTCCTCCCCTTGTCCTCACGTCACACCGACTCAAGGACACGTCTAACTCAAACACACGCTATCGTTCGTTGGCCACCACAGCGCAAATAAGAGCATTGATCAGCATGCAGCCAAACGAGTTCTCAGCGCACCTGTGTGCAGGAACATCATGCCACCACACTTTGGTATGAATTAAAAACTCCTCCTTTTTTAATTACCAACTCCAAAGAAACCAGACTGAGAGACGGCTTCATCCCGCAGGCAGTACGACTGTTAACAACTGAACTGCTGACACAGTTTCATAACATTCATCTGCTGCTTAGTAATTATCTATTATCTAATATATCCAATAACTTGTATATAGACTCGTATTCCACTTTCTCACTTTTTTAAAACTTTTTGTATTACTTTTAATATCGTTTTAATATTGTCTGCTTATCTGTGTTATTGTGTTGGAGAAGCCTGTGATTCTCAACGACATACTTACTCTGTAGCTAAGTTAGTTTGACAATAAAGAACCTTGAACCTTGAAAGGCTGGTGCAGAAGACGGTTTTCTGACACCAGTAAACACACACAGACGGCACGAGATGCACCACCACATAATAACCCTCCTGTTCAGCGTATCGGATGTCCTAATTATACCGTCCTGAGTGACAGACTGAAGGAGAAATAACGAACAAACAGGCGTTAACGGATTATTATGAACTGATGTTCAGGTGTATATCAGTATGTCGTGTCTCTACTTTAAAGAGTCCTCTCCTGCTGATGTTCGGGTGTATATCAGTATGTAGTGTCTCTACTTTAAACAGTCCTCTCCTGCTGATGTTCAGGTGTATATCAGTATGTAGTGTCTCTACTTTAAAGAGTCCTCTCCTGCTGATGTTCGGGTGTATATCAGTATGTAGTGTCTCTACTTTAAAGAGTCCTCTCCTGCTGATGTTCAGGTGTATATCAGTATGTAGTGTCTCTACTTTAAGAGTCTCTCCTGGCTGATGTTCAGGTTATATCAGTATGAGTGTCTTACTTTAAAGAGTCCTCTCCTGCTGATGTTCAGGTGTATATATAAGTGAGAGTGTAACATAGTGATGTCATGCAGACCATGTACATGCACACAAACCTTTATAACATACTACAGTTAAGGAAAAGCCCAAAAAGCAAAATAGAGCCTCTTTAAAGTATAAGAGAAACTGTGTCAAAATATTACAAATCAACCAATGTAATAGATGAAAGAGGTTGGGTATTGACAAGTTGCTACTTTGGATACTTGACGTAAAATGTGTGACTGCAATTATTTTAAAAAAAAATACAATTGTTTTAGTCCAGTAACAATCATACTTTAGTGAAAAATCCAATGCAGGGCTGTTCTATTGTGCTGCATTGCATTGTACAGGTGTTTTTACTTGGCAGTGTGTGTGTGTGTTTTTTTGTTTTGTATCCAACAGCCTTTTGTAAATATCCGCCTAAGGATCCACATGCAGGCCTGGAATTGAATTCTGCACAAAACAAATTATATTAAAACTCCCTCCTTTGCTTTGTGTCTCTCTTGGATTTAGTGCTATCTCTAAAAAAGAGATTAAGGCAGAGACAAAAGACGAAAACAAAACCCTTTTTATAGAAGCTTCATACACGACTTCAGGCGACACAACACAGGTCCTTGTTGAGTAACACGCTGCAGGGCACGCAGATAAGCCGTGTCCTCCATTACTTCAGACCAGAGATGGAAAAAGTACCCACATCCTTTACTCAAGTAGAAGTACAGATACTCGTGTTTAAAAATGCTCTGGTAAAAGTACTGACTAAACTTCTTTACTCAAGTAAAAGTAAAGAAGTATGGGCTTCGAAATGTACTTTAAAAAAGTACCCATAACTACCAGCTGTTTCATATCATTTCATTTCAAACCTTTATTTAATCAGATTAGTCCCATTGAGATCATCTATTTTTCAAGGGAGACCTGCAGCATATAGGTTCCACATGAAACATAAAACAATAAAGGACATTATACATTATATTTACAGGATACATAGTTATCGACATTTACAAGTGCCCATTGTATCAGCAAGCATTTCATTTAGCCTAGCTTTAAAAACATGCAGAGGAATGAGATTGCTCAGTTTCAATTCTTGCTTAAGATTGTTCCAAGCAAGTGGAGCTGCGCACATAAAAGCTGTCTTACCGAAGACAGTCCTTGCTCTTGGCACATCTAACAAGACTACATCATGTGACCTCAGACAATAGCTGCTTGCAACTCTCTGTGTTATCAGAGAGCAGATATAATACGGGAGTTTACCCAACATGGCTTTATAAATAAACGTGTACCAATGACTGAGCCTCTTTACAGTAAGTGATGGCAAACCTGCCTTGGTATACAGGGTACAGTGATGTGTAAGTGCTTTACAATTAGTGACAAATCTCAGTGCGCTGTGATAGGCGGCATCTAACTTGTTCAGGCAATAGGCAGGTGCATTCATATACAACAAATCACCATAGTCCAGCACAGGTAAAAAGGTCACAGTGACTAGCCTTTTCCTGGCCTCAAGTGAGAAACAGGACTTGTTTCTGAAAAAGAAACCTAGTCTAACCCTCAGCTTTTTAAGCAGGTTATTGACATGAAGTTTAAAAGTAAGACAATCATCAAGCCAGATACCAAGGTATTTATAACAGGTAACCACTTCAAGTTTTATTCCTTGCGTAGTTACAATATCTAAAACAGGCTCTGGTGTCTTTTTAGCTTTAGAAAGAGCATTATCTTGGTTTTATCCACATTTAAAAGAAGCTTTAGTTCAGAGAGCTGAGTCTGAATAGTGTTAAAAACAGCCTGTAATTTAACACCAGCCT
>RQJG01016857.1:0-11213 GCA_009756435.1 Chionodraco myersi | reverse complement strand
GCCAGATGCAATGTGTGCAAGGCGGAGGTTCCGCGTGGTGGAAAGAACAGAGCTACGTTCAACACGACCAATCTAATACGCCACCTGAGAAACAAACACCAACAACAACACGACGAGTACACAGCGGCCACTCGGGGAACGGCACTGAAACAACCGACACTTTCAGAGACTTCTAAAAGGAAAGAGAAACTGCCCCAGAACAGTGAAAAGGCCAACACAATAACAGCCAAGATAGCTGAATTCATCGCGTTGGATGACCAGCCGTTATCTGTTACCTTTTTTTTGTCTTAATGCATTGCATAAAGATCGGATCGGGAAAAATCGGTATCGGCAGATTGTCAAAATCAAATGATCGGAATCGGATCGGGAGCAAAAAAAGGTGATCGGGACATCCCTAACCATCATGCAACGCACTAGCAAGACGTTGATCGCAACTGCGCAGGTCTGCGCAGGTCTTGCTTGTCTCAAACAAGCCTATTGTGAAGACGGGAGAGCTTGTTGGTCCGGTTGGTCCCTCTCTACATTCACAGAGGGCCCGCTATAGAGAGGCGAAGTCCCTCCCTTTCCGGAAGCCTCCATGGGACCCCGGAAGCGTAAAATTATACATTGAAGTCAATGGAGAGAGAAAGGTTATCTTTTGATCCCGTTTGAATTGTGCCACGTATGACACATATGATGTTTGTCAATTTAAAAGAATATTTTGCAAGTCAAAAAAATTAAAATGTGTCGTAAAACTGTGAAGTTACACATTTTTTTGTGTGAAACCGCTGAGTTAACTACAGGTCTCTGGTCTCGCACAATACGCGTCACCATCACAAAGACGGCCGTCACGTTAGCAAATTTCACCTGTTTCTTTCAGAATGAGAATAAAAGTATAAAACGAGGTGAAAATCACTACAAGTCTGGACACGTTGAGAGCTGTACATACACGAAAGGGGAGTTAGTCGGTTCTGTAAGAGCAGCGGGACCGGCTTTACAAGGTTTCGGTGAGTAATATGAGTGCAATGTGTAACGTTAATGTCAGCTAGCTAACATTATCTAACAAGGTACACTAACGTGTTTTGTTTTAGTAACTAGTTTTCTCCTTAAGAACTTCGTGGTCTCTGTGTATGCTGTGGATAACATTAGTGTTCACAAGAACAAGGTACACTCTCGTGTTTTGTTTTAGTTGCTCTTCAGATTGAAGCGGCCAGTTTTATATCGACTATACAGTATAGTCTATACTGGATGTGTGATCTCCTTTTACATCTCGTTGTGTCATTTGAGTGTATTTGCTGTGTGTAGATTCAAGGATTTTGGTGACAAGTACATGACCATCGCAGAGGCAGTCCAGTTACCATCCTTCTGTCTCCGTGAGGAGGGTGGGTCATATATCACCCACACTGGCACCAGGTCCAAGGGCAGCTGCACATCACAGACCGGAGTCTCTGCTACTTTGTTGTGTGGACCACGAAGGAGGCGATCATCATCCTCATCCCCAAAGACCCTGCATGGCATGGAAATCTCCTCCTCCTGGAACAATTCTACACCCCGCATATGCTCCCTGTGTTGGCCAGTAGAGAGGAGGACATTTAAATAAACATACTCTTAACACCCTCAGACTCTGCGTTGTGTTTCGTATGTGTGATGGGGTGTTATGCAGAGGGGAGGAAAACAGGACACAGCAGAGTGGGATTGTGGTGGAGATGCTGAGCAGTTATTTAATTGTTGCATGTAATTATTATTATACTGCGTGCTTCTTAGTTATTCCATCTTTTTCTGTAACATGGATCTGTATGTAACTCTATATTTACTTGTTATCTACCACACTTCCTTCTACATCATACACCATCATTATACATGATGGTGTATATAGGATATATATATATATTTGTATACATTACATATCTGTAAATTGTATAATTTAATTTTTCGTATTTGGGATTGTTGGAAACGTCTTTTTGATCTCTGTCTATAAACACAAACTGAATAAGATTGACAATAAAGTTGACTTTGAAAAATATATATATTCTTTATGAAAATAGTTGACTGTTGGCGAAATGAATCCAAATTAAACGTTGGACTGAACTACAACTACGCCTTTAAATCTCTACGGACTGTTTTTCAGTGGGATGGCAAGTTCCTATCTTTAAACATTTATTAGTGTTTTCTCAGAACAGATTTGATTTTCTGAAGTTAATTTAACTTTGCCGACCATGTAAGGTCATTATTAAAAGGTACAATCAATTTGTTTAGGGTTGACTAAAATAATGATAAACATTCATTTGCATAATTTACTGACAGAATAAGAAACTCAATGATGCTCTACTCACCTGTTCCTTTTTATAAAGTGAAACAGTTGAAACGATAGATTTTAGTAAACTTAAAAACAACCTTCTCCAAAAGCTATCAAGGAATATACCGAATACTTATTTTAGAACTTTATTACATATTATTTGTATATAGTTTGAATGATCCATAATTGACAGAAGCTTGTGTTTACACTGACCTGTCACTCATATATTAATGTCTTTGTAACTTCTTTAAACCACTACATCACTAATTTCTTTCATTCATCACGGTTCAGTAAACTAAGTGACACATGAACCAGTTTAATCATTATAATAACGTAGGATTGCAACTCTTTGAAACTGTAGGTGGCTCTTAAAAGAGCCGTTGTGTTTGGGTGTGCTGGTCTCAGGTCAGTTTAAGCCCTCTCTCCGCGGATGCAGCGGGCCAGCTGGATGTCCTTGGGCATGATAGTGACCCTCTTTGCTTGGTTCATCTTACTGAGCGGCAGCTACATGGATGTCGGTGCAGTCCACAGTCATTGTGCAGTTGAAGGCAGAATGAATGTATTATTGACTCCGAATGAAGCACAACTTCATGTCATACAATACATTGACTTTATTTGTAATTGTGTAAAAACATATGAGCATAAAGCAGGACCTGCAGGAACAGAGCACGGTGATGGATGGAGCTGGGAAGAGAGAAGAATAAAGAAAACAGATCAACTTCATTTTCGGATATTAACAATTCAATTTCAAAACAAGTTGCCGCTCCTACAGTTTTCTAGTGTGTAAAGATGATTTCACATGACCTATGCACAATATCATACTCAATACATGTGTGTCTCTGGGGGGTGCATTGTGCCGTTGATGTATATAAATAATATACCATAACCAAATACTATTACGTACAGTGGAAATCAGGTTGCCAGGGCAGGTCAGTGTGCATGTTCCTCAGGGTCTCAGCAGTTACAGGTGAGGGAAAGGAAATAAAAGAGAAAAAGGTCAGTAACAACACTTTTAAGTAACAACACTTTGAATAATTATCTCTTCTAATAATTTTCTCTCAGTAATCACTCAACTACTGTCTTTCCAACAAACAGATTGACTCACCCTTACTGTCATCACAATGAAACACGTCCAGAAGAATGTCATGCAAAGCTCCCTGCCTGCCTTCGACTCTCCCTGACTGCTTCCTTAGCATCCGGTGGATGGCGCAGTAGGCTACTCTTCAAATGTTTCACGAAATACTTACCATCATGACTACTCTTACTCTTACTTCATGTAATAAAATAATAACTTCATGGTAAGGCTACTAAAAGTGACAAGGCTAAGTAATGTAATGCTAACTAACGTGCTCGCTACTCGTCGCTACTAGCTAGGTAGCTAACTTGACTATGTTCCATCATGCACAACATGTATATTACCTGATATGTCTGATCCAGCGACTCCTGGTCCTTTCATCAGACGGGAATCGATAGAACGAGCAAGTGGTTTGATCACTTATGTGATTACAACCTGGTACAAAGCACACATGCATCTTGTAAAAATGAATTTATTTTTAGCAATCTCTTATTTATTGGAGGGAATAAATCGGTTATGAGATCTTCTTCTTCTTCTTCTTCGCTTAAATTACGAGTCGCAACCACTTGGAGAATTATCGCCTGTGACATCACTTACGCGAGCCAGAATGGGATTTGGGATTTGTAGTCTTTGTAGTCGCGTATTTTTCATAGTCTTATATTTCAACAGTTTTACGACAAAATGTGACTTTGTTGACATGGAACATATTATTTAAGATTGACAAACATCATATGTGTAGTTCGTGGCACAATTCAAACGGGATCAAAAGATACGTGTTCTCTCTCCATTGAATTCAATGTAAATTTTTCGCTTCCGGGGTCCCATGGGCCGGAAGTAGATGGGCGTGACTTCGCCTCCCTATAGTAACTCAACGAGAGAGTAATGTCATATGACAGTACAATTGACCAATCATATCTTCCCTCTAAATGGGCGGGCTTTATTTTCGCGGACTTTATGACAAGTTCCGTCCGCTGTGAGGTCTATGCAAGTGGTGCAGTGAGGCGTCCTAAAACCCGGAAGTAAGCTGCGCTCGGATTCGCTCGACAGAAGGCAATGGGATTTCTCCATAGGGTTTTGGAAAATAGCTGGAAATAAGGTCTGTGGAAAACGAACCTGTTAGATAAATGCACGTTTTGTTCTGCCGGATAATATCCACATGTCTACCCTACTTTTATTATTTTCGAATCATAAATCTAATCGATAGATTTATGATCGATAGATTTATGATCGATAGATTTATAATTAGCATAAGTTTGTTCATGATGGCTCACTTCAGTGATAGTGATGACATCGTTGCGAAATTATTAACCGAGTCATTTTCAAGATTGAGTTACAATGATAAACTGGAGTGGCAAAGGATCAGCTGCATGACCCGCCATCAAGTGCTTCATCCAGAAGGACAGGAGGATGGACTTTGTGTTTCAGTGATTTGATCATCAAAGGTAGGCCTAAGTCATTTTCAATGTGGGCCGCCGTGCCGACTTAATTACAAATTCATTTGTAATGGCTACTTGGCTGTGGGTGTCCTGTCATGATAGGGGTTTATATAAATGGTGTTGTTCTGTGTGGTAGAGGGTCGCTGTCATTGATGCGTTTTGCATCTCGGGCCGCTGTTTTGATATTCCGCTGAAGTATACGCTGTGACGTAATATCTCTTCTTTTCTTTCGAGGGAAGGGGGGTCAGAGGGCCTAGGTATAAAAGTCACGGCTCGCCACTGCTCCTGGCATACCCTCTTTTATACTTTCTAATATATTCACCGCTGTTCCTATCCCCATCACCAAATCTTTCTCTCTTACCTCATCAATTATCACTTGTGCCCTCAAAAACCCTGGCACATATTCGTACACTAGATCCCTTACCACCCTAAAACCCGCCCTCCACATCGGCAAATTAAATATAACTTTCCCTTCTTTTACTATTTTATTGTTCATAAATATTGGTTGTCTCCACACTTGCTCTACATTACTACATTCATATTTCACCTTTGCTAGAAACATACCCCATGCATTCATCATTTCCCTTTGAAAATCACTCACTCTCCATCCATCCCTTTTTCATACACATAAAAATAGCACTTCCCCCACACCCTCCACATTCAATCATCGCCTCCCTCAAGAAGTCCTTCTATAAGTGATCTTCTTTATTTGTTAGGTATTTTATTACCTTCTTCACTCTCAACGTGTTTACCTTCCTCGTTAAGTTAACTAATCTTAACCCTCTATCCCTATACTCATTCTCTAACACTTCTCTTGCTATTCTTACCCCTTTCCCCTCCCTCAAGAACTAATTCACTACACTATCTATTTCTTCTATAACTCTCCCTGGCACATCTAGGACATTAAATTAAATTATTTACAATAATGTACAGCTATCGTATAGAAAATTGGAATTGTATTTGATCCGAACATGAACCCTTTGATTAAAGATATCAGAATGAAGATGAACCTTAAAGTAAACACAAACCACATACAAAATAACCTACACAAGGAACAGAAACAATGAAAATAAAACTATTGCTGCAAAAACATTCAGTTTGAACCTATGAAACCAAGTAGAAATCCCACAGGGACATTTTGATATGATTTTTGTTAAGCAGAGCATTGATTATTCCTTCTTCTGCACTGACTCAACACTCTTCCAGTTGGAACATATTGTTATGGCCTCATAAATGAACATATATCATTGCATAATTGGACAGAGCAAAATCGACCCGGGTGAAACGATAAGCTCGGGTTTTACTGTCTGTAATAAATGTTAGAGCATCCTTAGTGGTTTGAGAATATATACAAACAATAATCAAGTGTTAGATTACAGTCATTATAAGGAGGCTCAAAGGAGAAATCAAAAGCACATGTGATTTTAAGGAAAAGTTTAATTTATTATTAACTGTGGATTATTTTGTTGCTTTTTCAAATATAAGAAAGTAATATATATCAAATACAAATCTACTTTTGCTGAACAATAAACACTTTTTTTACACTAAAAATGTGTGTTTTTCCTTTCCATACATATGTGTTTACAATATGTTCTTAAAATAAAAATAGCATACACACACAAAGCTCACCCCTGTGTGGTGTGTGTGTGTGTGTGTGTGTGTGTGTGTCACGTGTAGTGGCCCGTTGTAAAGTGCCGTGCGCTGTGTGTGTGGTGTGTGTGTGTGTGTAGTGTGTCTAGTGTGTTGCTGAGCTGGAGTGTGTGTGTTGAGTGATCGTTGCGAGTAGTGTGACGTGTTGTGCGCCTGTTGTGTAGTTGGTGTCCGTCCGCGTGGTGTGTGGTGTGGGTGTGTCTCGTGTGTGTGTTGTGTGGTGTGTGTGTGTGTGTGTGTGTTGTGTGTGTGTGTGTGTGTGTGTGATGTGATGGCAAATCCTTAACAAGCCTCACCTGTGCTTTGTCGTTAAGTGGAATATAAAGCAGCTGCTGATGCCTAAGGTAATCGTCCAGTCCCCTTCCTTTTAGATTTGTGTTTTTGTTGGAAGGTGTGCTGGACATTGCCAAGCTCTAATACTGACTGTATTCTTTTTGATTGTACTGCTTATAAGCTGCAACATGCTGAGGCTTGGGAACATGTAAGTTACATTTCTTGTAGATTTATTTCTATGTGTGTACTTAATTGTCTCTAAATGATGTGTTTTATGTGTTCAAGTTTGTTATGGATGGCTGCAGCTATCATCTTGTGTCAAGCCAGGCCTAATGTGAAGCTACATTCGCAGTCAAGTAAGCTTCAATTAAGTAATTTTTCACGGCATATTAAGTCTGTTTACATTCTCCTCACAAGCCTTTTCTTTTAACAGGCAGTGGGTTAAGGTCTGACTGTGCCGCAAATGTAATGAGACTGTCGTTGGACAAGGCTTTAGCAGTGGGACAGCAGCTTGAGGTGGAGGCTATCAGTAAGTATTAACTGCTAATAATGCAGCTGATTGGTTCATCACTGAGGAAAGGGGTCCCTGACAAAGCTTATTGTCTCTCCTCAGATGGCACCAAGCACATTTTGTTAACACCTAGCATGGCTGCTCAGTGTGGATACAGCATGGAGTCTGACCCGTGGGGTAACATCAGAATCTACACCTCCCTCATGGGCTGCTTTGTGGACAACAAGGTTTGTTTGAGCTAAAGTGGTGTAACAGCATTCAATGTAATTTTCTACCAAGTGTAGCTGTGCTAGTTCTGTCTCAAGTGACTGAATTAATGGCTCAACAAACACATGGTTGCTCCCATTTTTGTGTTTCCTTGAATTTATTTGTAACCCCTTACCGTTAAAAGACCCAAAGTACATTTCTCTTTTTGTTTGGTACATCCCTAAAATATTAGCACTGCTCCACTCAAAACTGTATTCCTCAATTAATCTACTGGGTATTTTCTTGACTTGTTTGTTACATTCACAAATATCCTTTTAGACTTCAAATGTGTCCCTGAAGGCAAGGATATTACATTGTCAATGACAAAGAAGCTGGAACCAAAGAATATTAGGGAGTTTCACTTAATTTAGTTTTTTTTATATTTATAGGATGATGCTACATTTAACGTTGGCTTGAGACTCCAGATGTACGGCGAGAAGCCATCAGACGTGGTCAGTCATGACGTGTCTCAGACTTGCAGCTACACTCGCTGGGCCTCCAGGGAGATCCTCTGCGACAGGAACTACATGGAAGTAGGTCATCTTTACATTGATGAGTCCACCATCTTGTGTGTATGGAAACGAATGCTAAAACCACCATTTTCTGTTTTAGGTTTCGCACCACATGGCTAGCCTTGATGCTGAAGCTAAGGGTCAGACTCGGGATGGTAAAGACGAGAAGCTCAACGCCAAGCTTGAAGTATGTTGAATTAAACTGTTCAGATACTACAGTTTAATTCCTCCCTACACCAATGAGGATTTAATTATTATTTGTTCTTTCCTGTAGGCCTCTGGTGCATCACAAGGTATCTGGAAGATGACGTTTTACACCCCAGAACCAGTGGCCATGGTGTTGCAAGAGGCTGAGCAAGCCGGCTACGCTGCCAAAACTACCTCCAGTCGCCTGGTTATGCGAAGCCCGTACAATACAGCAGAGACTTATTCAGAGGATGTAAGCAACACACACAATATACAGTGTTTCTTTCCCTCCATGTCAATTATATTAAACCTCTCCTCTCTAGGTGGCTGGAGTCCCCATGGAAGTTTTCAGGGTGAGCGCCTACTACATGGCACCACAGGGTCTGAATGTAGTGAACTTGGCAGCTGCGTGTCCCAAAGGTGAGTCCTGAGCAACATATTGCCTTCACGGTAAGCTTAATTGTTGCACAGTTAACCTCAACAGCTCCATTTTGTCATTAACAGGTGGCGTCCTCTTCACCGAGGATATGCTCTCTTGGCACGTACCTCGCCGTGTGACTCCTCTGTTGGACGGCAGAATTACAGTCTCAGAAATGCACATGGGAATCAACGGGCAGAAGCTTGATAGATCTCAGATGGCCGCACGGGGGTACACACTGAGCACCACAGACTTCCACGTCGTCGTCGAGATCCCAGTGGGCTCGCCTGATGGTTACTACAAGGTTGGGGAAATCTCTAGATTAGAAATGCAAGAGTCACTAGTGCATTTGTATGTTTTATTGAAATGTCATGAATTATTGCAGAGCCATGCCCCAGATTACCAGTACCACATCACCTACTTTGTGGAGCCCATGCTCGAGGTACTGTGGAGGGAAGATGACACCCAAGATGATACCAGATACAAGGTTTTGTTCCCCATCATGACCCCTCTGATTCCTCAATCTCCCCAAATCCAGGATGGTAAGTCACATTTTCTAGTAGGTATGAAAAAAACTGACATTTGAACTCGCGCTTGCTCGGATATATCCTAAAGACTGCTAAACCCATTAAATAAAGTCTTCAGTTTTTGCAAAATGGTGTTTGGATGGGATTTGAAGCCAAGTACAACATCTACTTTTGCTTACAAAGGGCACTTTTTTTGTTTTTTTAAATGGCACTCAATCAACTACTCAATGTTTCTCTATCGATGTTGAGGCTGGTTTAGAAGTTGTAAACCTGCCACTTTCTGTTCCTCAGACACTGTCCCAGAGACTCGGGTGTTCAGCGTTCTCTTGGGAACCTTCCTCCATGACGTTGAGCTGAGGAACATCACCTTCTCCACCGGGGTCCTCACTGTTGAGGAGAGCAATGCCAAAGGCTTCACAGTCCATGAACACAGCTTGGCTAATGGCTCCAAGAGCTTCTCTCTTCAAGTGCCCTTTGATGCCGATGTTGTCTTAAAACATGTATGACATTATAGGTTCAAAATATCACTTTATACCAGCATATTTTCAGTGTTGCTGAGCTTTTATTTCATTTGTTGCAGAATCCTGAGCGCTTGGTTACATCCTACTTCCTCCCTCTGATCTTTGGGTTGATCGTCCTGCCTGAAGAAACTCCTTTTGGTCTCCCGGTCGACCTGCAGGCCTCTCTGCAGGATATTGGTGAGATCATATTGAATTTGCTTTTGACAATATCTTCGTGCAAATTGTGTTTTCTAAAATTAAATAAAACGTATTGGAGTAAAAGCTACACGATCAAATGGAAAATGCCTCTTTTGCTGCTCTAGTGCTACCCATCATGGCTGGCACCTGTGACCAGAACCAGTTTCACATCAGCGTGAAGTTCGGGAGTCACGGCTCTAATTTCAAGGCCATCGTTGGACCTCGAGAGCTGACGGCTGAGATGGCTGAAGACTACAATTTCTATGAGAACGGCACACACCTCAGCCTCATTCTGCCATACACTGCCAAGGACGCTGTTTTCGAGGTATGTCAAAACTACAAAATCCCACCATAGATCTTCTGCATTGGCTAACTTTACTTTCTTATCCACAGCTGCTCACTGCAGAATCAGTCAAATCCAGAATTGACCTGCTTCTGTTGGATCGTGCAAACGACTGGGTGCTTGCTGATCTCTATCTGGCTTGCTACTTCCCCTTGAAAGCAACAGGTAAGATGGAACATGGAAGTATATTTGCTGCTTTAATTGACGGATTTCTGTTGCTCTACACATTGCCTGCTTCTTCCTCCAGAGTGCCAGCCCAATGGCACAATGACCGCTGTGGCTGTGAAGGTTGAATCGACTCGTAATCTGAAGCCAAGTCAGCTGACGCTAAAGGACCAGTCCTGCACACCACAGTTCAGCGACGATCGCTTTGCATATTTCTCCTTCAGTGTGGATACCTGTGGAACCACCAGAACGGTGAGTGTGAATCACATTTAAATATCAAAAGGTTTTTTTTTGTCAAATGTTAATGCGTGTTTGTTGTTAAATAGTTCTTTGACAACTACATGATGTATGAAAATGAGATCCGCCTGTCTTACAACAACGCCAAAGCAGCAGCCAACACATCACCAGTTGATCCCGATTACAGGTAAAATATTTGATTCTGTATAATTGGAGATGAACACCTTCAATGTATGCATTTATATATTATTTTTCCCCCAATAGGCAAACCATTTCCTGCTTCTATGTGGTCAATGAGACTCAGACTGTTGCCTTCAGCGCTAAACCAAGAACCTATGAGCCCGCTGCAGAGATCGGCACCGGGCAGCTGATGGTGCAGATGAGGCTTTCCCAAGGCATGGTTGAATGTTACAACATCTTGTTCATGCATACAAAACACTGTTTGCAGGTCTCCTTTGAAAAATAGCCCTATGATCTCAAGGGACCGATCTGATTAAATAAAGGTTTGAAATGAAACTGTAAATGTCCAGGCCTCCTGTCTCTAACGGGACTCTTCTCCTGCAGATCCATCCTACGAGCTCTTCTACCAAGCAGAGGATTATCCAGTGGTGAAATATCTGCAGCAGCCGCTGTATTTTGAGGTGGAGCTGATGCATTCTAC
>RQJG01016852.1:0-12058 GCA_009756435.1 Chionodraco myersi | reverse complement strand
TTTCCTGTTTGGAAAGTGGCACTGTACTGATAGTGGTGATTTTATTTTGGAATTCTTAGCGTGCACTTCCTGTCCTGAGAGTGGAGGGTTGCGTTCAAATAGTCCATTTAGCTTAGGAACCTTCCTAACCGAGTGAAATGACCCGGAAGTACGTCAGTGGCAGCCATGATAAGTGCCGTTCCAATTCTCCAAATGAAAGGAAAGGAGGTTTCAAACCTCCTTTAGCTTAGGAACCACTGGACCTCCCTAACCGAAAGGAGGAGAAAATGCTGCCCCCAATGCCTTGCAGCCGCAGCATTTGACGTCACACAACAGTCGGCCGTTCACGGAAACAACCGATTATGACGGAGAAATTATATCATGAAAGTTACGGTGCTTATTAAGCATTTTAAAACGTATGTGGTAAGTGTTACGATCTCAGGCACTTAGGATGTTGGACCCAATTGCAGACAGGAAGACAGAGGCAAAGTATTGGTAAGATACTTTATTTTTCCAAAAAAACACGATGAACAAAAAAAGGTCACTAACTAATCTCAGGATGAGATGACAAAAAATGAGACCAAAAGAAAAATCGCTCACGTAGTGAGGAACAAAACTATTCTTGAGCACAAAAAAAGCATAGACCTGACAGGAGACCTGACAGGGAACTGGAGGGGTGACTTGAAAGGGGACTCGAGAGAGGGCTTGAGAGGGAACTTGAGAGGGGACCAGAGAGGGAACTTGAGAGGAGACCGAGAGGGAATGGAGGGGTGACTTGAAGGGGACTCGGAGAGAGGGCTTGAGAGGGAACCCGAGAAGAGACTCGAGAGGGGACCAGAGAGGAGACTTGAAAGGGGACTCGAGAGAGGGCTTGAGAGGGAACTCGAGAGGAGACTCGAGAGGAGACTCGAGAGGAGACTCGGGTAGGGATTTGAGAGGGGACTCGGGTAGGAACTTGAGAGGTGACTCGAGAGGAGACTGGAGAGGGAACTGGAGAGGGGACTCGAGAGGGAACTGGAGAGGAGACTTGAGAGGGGATCGGAGGAGACTTGAGAGGGGACTCGAGAGGGAAACTGGAGGGAGACTTGAGAAGGGGCTTGTGTCGGTCGGCTAGGGCGAAGGACACGGGGAGCTGGCGTCGGCTGGAGAGCCAACCAGAGACGAGGTGCTGGAGTCGGCCGGTACGCCGACAGGACTCGGGGAGCTGGTGCTGGCTGGAGAGCCAACAGGAGACGAGGTGCTGGAGTCGGCCGGCACGCCGACAGGACACGGGGAGCTGGCGTCGGCTGGAGAGCCAGCAGGAGACGAGGTGCTGGAGTCGGCCGGTATGCCGACAGAACTCGGGGAGCTGGCGTCGGCCGATGAGTCCACAGGTGACGAGGAGCTGGAGTCGGGACCATGACTGCTGGGGCCGGTACTTGAGCCGGAACCATGGCTGAAACTGGGGCCGGAACCATGGCTGTATGGAACACACCGAGACGTCTGCAGTCAGCAGGCTGGAAATCACACATCCAGAGGAAGTTCAACATCCAGCCAGGTACGAATTTCACCAACGCTGGTTTCTCCATAGCCAACCGGTGCGCCTCTACCAGAGCGGCCTCCCTCTGCAGAACACTGGACGCTCCCTTCCACCAATCATAGCAGCATGCCAAATAAAAGGGAAAATGTTGTAGCTCCACCTCAAAAGGATCATCTGCTGGGTCCATTTCTGGTCAGTTCGTTCTGTTACGATCTCAGGCCCTTAGGATGTTGGACCCAATTGCAGACAGGAAGACAGAGGTAAAGTATTACATTACATTACATTGCATTTAGCTGACGCTTTTATCCAAAGCGACTTACAATAAGTACATTCGACCAGGAAGACACAACCTTGAAGAAAACAGAATCATATAAGAACATCAGGTTTCAAAGAGCCAATCGTTTCAAGTGCTACTCAACTGGCTTTAGATAAGCCAGTCCTTTATTAGTATATAAGTGCTCTGTTAGCAGTTCTTTGTTAGTCATTCTATCGCTCGAAGTGGAGTCGAAAGAGATGAGTTTTCAGTCTGCGCCGGAAGTATTGGTAAGATACTTAATTTTTCCAAAAAAAACACGATGAACAAAAAAAGGTCACGAACTAATCTCAGGATGAGATGACAAAAAATGAGACCAAAAGGAAAATCGCTCACATAGTGAGGAACAAAACTATTCTTGAGCACAAAAAAGCATAGACCTGACCATGACAAGAGACAATACGAACTGACACTGAACACTGGGAGACAGGGGAATTTAAACACAGGGTAACTACACACAGGTGGGAACAATCAGGGGCGGGGCTGACACTGATGAGCACAGGAGACACACAAGGAGTGACAGGTGTTCATAAAGCATAAAGCAACAGCATCAGAGCACGGTGCAGTCTCTAGATGAGTCCGTCGTTCTTATTATACATCCATGTTGTAGTCCGCTGTATAGAAAACTGTAGTTTCCATAGTTTCCCCACAGCAGCAGACGCACACAATGACGTCCGCTGGCGCATCATAAATACGTCGGATAGTGAAAGTGCATTCGGATTCTCTAAAGTACCGCAGTCTCTTCTCCTAAGTCCTTTTGAATTCTCCTATCCACTATCCCTTAACCCCGTGACGTTTCACTCAGAGGTCAAGGAATAGGAGATAGGGTTAACTTAGGAGCTGATTTTTGGATAATCGGAACGCAACCCTAGTATTACAAAGTTGACCCAGCAACTTTACACCAGTGGGAGAGGCAGAACCGCTCTTTCTTTTCAACATAACTTAAGTTACACATGATTTCTTCCAAGTGGTTTGGCTTGTTAAAAACATCTTGCATTATGATACAGGAATTTGCTGGCTTTGTGTTCACAGAAGTACCTGACTATGCCGGACTTTTGTGCAGCCTACGGATGCTCCAATCGCCGCTGTCTGCAAACAAGAACCTGTGGGATCACCTTTCACCTGTAAGATATGACAATATTATGACTAAAATTAGGATAATCGTTAATTACTTAGTGGATGTATGTACATTACAAGTCCTGCTACATAGGATCAGTGGGGCTATGTGAGATAATAGTATTGCAAGATTGTTGTTGACCCAGCCTCTTTAGAATACGTTGCCACCATTTCTTTACACAATTATTTAATGTTTCATTTGGACACCTTTTTTATTACTCTTAGTGTGGTTGTCTTATTCTTAAAGTATAGATACATACATACCAGGGTTTCCGCTAGGATTTTTTCTCGCCGGTCAAATGTCCGGGCAGAATTTATTTTACCGGACAAATTTGAAACTTACCGGTCATGTTTCAATAATAATAATAAGAGTTGTGTAGCAGAGTTTCCGTTAGCAGGTAATTACCGGACTATGAGCAGATATGCTTCTGTTTAAAACTCAGTTCACGGGGCTCATTTTTATATTGCTTCAGTTTATAATCCTAACAGATCGAAAAATTCAGATTCATTTTTCAATAAATTATTCCACAAACAACAAACAACATAATTATTACATTCAAACAAACTACTTGTAGTAGATAACGTACATTATTCAGAAGTTTACATCAACTTTGAATAATAACACGGGAGAAACGGAGCCTCTCTTTTCCCCTCTCCCTCCCTCTCTCCCTCCCTCTCTCCCTCCATCTCTCCCTCTCTCTCTCCCTCTCTCTCTCCTGACAGCCCGTCAGTTTCTCATGCAGCTCCTGCAGCTCGCTAAACAGAGGGCGGGGCTTCAGGTGATTATGCAGAGCTGCGTGTCTCGGTCAGACTCAGCAGCTGATCTGATCTCTCTCTCGCGTCCGGTTAAACGACATAAACGCGTTTATGTCCATATCGATCAGATCCAGCTCTCCTGATCGGCCTTTATAGAGAGCACCGATCAAACTATTAAGAGTGAATATCGGCCGATAATGACCGGCGGCCGATCGATCGGAGCCTCCATAATTATTACCAGACATTTTGACCGGCAGGTTTTGAATTTACCGGTTTTTAATAAATGTTACCAGCTAAAAACCGGTAATTACCGGCTAACGGAAACCCTGATACATACATTGTAGGAGCAAACACAGTAGTGGTGGCTTAAAGCCCACCTCCGCTCCGTGCCGTCCGTTAGATGAGCCTGGTCAGATTAATAAAAGAAGGAGTTCAAAACACCGGAATAAAAGTTATAACAATAATCAGATTTTAATGGTAAAAAACACCAATACAAGTTACAGAGTACTCTGGACTCCCAGTTCTACTGCTGTGCGATACAGATATCGGGACCAGCCAGTCAGAAACAGGGGGCATTTTACATGAATAAACAACAGTATATATAGACATATTTGGGGCGGAGATGTGTGTCGGCTCTTCCTTCCCATTTTACTCCTAAGCGAATCAAAGAGTCCGTGGGGAGGAGTTGGGTCGGTTGCTCACTCCCCTAGGTGTTCTTACTGGTTGGATTCACTTTGGGTCGGGCCCAATACAGCGAATCAGAGTTCTGGGAAAAAGTATTTTTCTTCTGAACAGAGCGTGAGAGCCTCGGAGGTATACAAGGTCAGTCACTTTTTATCTTACACCTGGGTTCACTCCTTTACTTTCCCAAGGAATATTTCACACAAACTCTATTCTTTCCCAGACAATCAAACATTGTACACAGATATATTGGTACATTACTTCTGAACAGAGCGTGAGTAGACAAAGGCAGAGTCAATCTTTATCTTCCACCTAACTTCACTCCTTTACTTTCCCAAGGAAGATTTCACACAAACTATTCCTTTCCAGACAATCAAACATTGTACACAGATATATTGGTGCTTGAGATTATATTGGCCCCAGGAAGAACCTTGAAAAGAATGTGTGTGTGCTGGTGGGAGGAGGTGTATGTGTGTGTGTGCTGGTATCTGGGTCAGTGAGTGTAAGTGAGAAGGTTTATATATATATATATATATAGGATTACTTTAAAACAGTCCCAAATAATACATGTTCACTTCAATACAGTTCAAGATAATACCCGTTTACTTTAATACAGTTTAGAACAATATCTGTTTGCTTTAACATACATACATACCAACAATATGATAATTTCGGTGTGTATTTTTGCCCTTACCCTTAATGTTAAAGGAAAGAAGGGAGGAAAATGTTGACAATAATTTATATATCTGGCTACCTTTCTGTTTTTAAGGTTTCCCAAAACCGAAGAGAGGAGGAGGCAGTGGGAACTCGCCCTACAGGACACTGCTCTGCAGTGAGCACTTCACTATGTATTTATTAAATCTTCATGTTCCATGAGACGCAGCACTATGTTCCCCACATATGTTTATGTTTGCTCAGTCTAATAAACCCATAACATGGTTGTGAAAGAATACCAAAGCTGAGGCTGGACGATGATTGATTGTTAGTGTGCCATGGGTCACTGTGTGTCTTATTGGTTTTGTGTTATACTGTATTTTATTGTGTGCAGCTGGTCCTTATCTCCAAGACACATTTAAAACAAATAACCTTGAACCTTGAAGCCCCATCTCTCCCCACCTGCTCCTGCTTCCTACATCCCCTCCACACCACACCAAGTTGTTCTTCTTAATAATAATAATACATTTATTTTGGGGGGCCGCCTTTCATAACACCCAAGGACACCTTACAGGGGCATAGGGGCAATATAGGGAATTTAAACAGTGGATTTTGTGATATATCAGCCGGGGTGAGACAAGACAAACCACAAATGGACTACAGAATGACACAAAAGGACACATGGTACAGTTTATATTATTCTTGGTCTTTTTTCAATAACATATTTCAAAGGTTCTGGATTTGTTTACAAATCTAGAAATTAAATACAAAACTAGGATGATATGAAGATCTCATGTCAAAAATAATTGTGATAAATTAGACAGAACTGGCCTGTCTGTGAGCACATTTTATGTTGGTTTGGTTCTTCTGATAAAGGTGTGAATATCTAAATAATATACCAACATATGCTATTGTCATTAGTTGTGTCCCTGTTCTTAAAGCCAAGGCATTGCTAAATTAACAACTCTTGGCTTACAGAGTCAGTAACAGAGTGTAACATGAGACCGATTTTTATATATAAAATATAAATGTATTTTAATTTTATAATTTATTTTAAATATTAACAATATAATAAAATAAATGGCAATATATACACCGGCAAATATTTAATATAAATACCTTGTGTGTGTGTGTGTATAGCTATTGCTTTATCTGATTAATGTTATTTTCATATGAAAGTCCATGATTATAAGTATGCAGTATCAAAACTACATCTTTGATGTTTATAAAAAACCAAACCGTTTGAAAATTGGTTGAAAATTGAGCAAGCTATGGTTATTTAAATAGTAAACCATAATGTTATGAATGAGAGAACTGCCTGTGGCAAGATGGCGGCCAAGTGGCAACGTCGGTCTCCATTGGCCACCAGCGCGGGTGAGTCATCTAGTGTTTATATATATCTATGGTGGAGGTGTCCTGAGAGTGGAGGTCTGCACCGGAACTGTCCTGAGAGTGGAGGTCTGCAGGCAGGCTCCCATGTACTTGCCGAGGCATCTGCCGCTGCTGAACGGGAGTTGCCACAAGATGCCAGAGTAGAGAAGGTTTACGGTGCGGCAGGGTTTCCGTTAACATTTTTTTCCGCCGGTCAACATGTCCGTTAAACTTTAAATCTTCCGGACAAAATTAGAAAAGTGTCGGTCAGAGGTCTTCTTTGTTATTTATTGAGCTTTAAAACAAATTGATAACGACTCTATATAATAATATAAGAATAATAAACGGAGCCTCTCTGTTAAACTAATAAAGTATGCGCAGTCATTGTTCTTCTCTCATCCATTTATTCAGGGACATGAACTAGCAGCATGGCAGTGCTGCGTAATCAACAACAAGAAGACATATAGCGCTCCGTGCATGCTTATGACGTCACAAAGGGACATACCATTTAACATGGAGTAAGGGTGTACAATGGGACGTACCATTAAACATGGAGTAAGGGTGCTATTACAAAGTAATACTTAACACTCCCACTCAACCTTAACTATATTGGTTACATGAAAACAAAACAACAATACAATAAGGCTTCTCTTTTGCCTTAACAATGTGAATACACTCGTGCACTTTTAAGTGCCAAACATGTCTTGAGCAAACCTCTTTAGCTGTAGCTTTGTAGCTGGCTTGGCCAGCTTGTAGCAATCATTAACTCAGTAGGGCAGTACTCCAAAGTTAACGTTCCGTTATTTACAGTTTCCCTAATGAAATGGTACTTAAAGGTGACATGTCATGCTTTTCCGGTTATTACCCGTCCCCTTGTGTGTTATGAAGGTTTTTATGCATGTAAACGGTGTGCAGAGTCAAAACCCTCAAAGTACACCATGTAGGGAGTAAAACTCTAAAACAGAAAATACATCCCAAAAACGACTCGTTGGAGATACGTCATTGTCCTTTGGTTCTTCCGGGTACATCATGATGTCATGTCGTCCCCGGAACAAAATGGACCAATCCGTGGAGCCGTTACGTTACGTCCGCGCAGCCGTCCGCACAGCCGTCCTCGCAGCCCCGCTGATTGGTCCAAATTGACCAATCCACGGACTTCCTCACACACTCAGTGCATGCAGCTCAGCTGATTTCTCCTCCCTGGCTGCAGGCTGATAACAGACAGTTGGGATTGCGGCGAAATTCTCTCTGCAGACCCATTCTCACAGCGTTTATCAACCTTTTTCTTACTCAATATCAAGCCACACTTATTGTTTTTACTTCGGCTGTGACTTTGTGTGTGCTCAGGGTGAGTTTGGCTGTGTTTCGCTGTGTATCGCTAAACAAGGAAATCACACCTCCACGGAGCTTAGCGCGATCCACAACGTCCAGACTGGTCCCGACTAATCGGAGCACATCTGAACGTCCTTGCTTAAAATCCTCTTAAATACGTCCCATACGTCTACCTTTCTGTTCCCATAATGGGCCAAGTCTCTCCTAAGTTTTACAGCATACCGGGCATGGCTCAGCACATAGTTACAGAGATTCACATTGGGACCTTTCACTCCCCCCTCACCCCAAACAGCCACAACCCCTTCCATACCATCGTTTTTAATATTCTATCCCCCCAACACTTATCAATTAGCCCTTTCACCCGTTCAAAATACACCTTTAGCTCTCTACATTCAAAAAATGCATGCATACACGTTTCCACCATTACCTTACACACATCACACTCTTTCTTCACCGTGGCATCCAACCTGCTTATGATCAAATTGTTGAACACCCTGTTGTGACGAAAAATCAAATCAAAATGCTCACATTCAATGCTATTCCATTTCACCCTTAAATTACCCCATATCTTCCGCCCATCAAACTTTTCACAAACATTTCCCCACACACGCTCAGAAGCAGGTCTTCTTATTTTACCTCCCCTCAGCATTTTGTAAATCACCCTCGTGTTTACTTTCTCCATTTTCACACGAGTATCCCCCTCCCCCACATACATTTCCGCCACGCTCTCTCCACTTCTTGTAGCCTCACCTTCAACCATTCTCACCCACCCCACAGGCATACCCTTTTTCACCCTCTCCATGATATCTTCCGCCTTTCTTAATAGCATACTCCCCCCCTCCACCCCTCAGCTCATCCACTATGACCCGTGCTCCCATGAAACCCGGCACAAACTCATACACCAAATCCCTTACGTTTCTAAAACCCGCCCTCCACATTTGGAGATCAAATACAGGACACTTCTGCACCGTGATCATATGGTTCATGAAAATGGGCTGATTCCACACTTGCTCAACATTCACACACTCGTGCTTTACCCCTTTCAGACACTCACCCCATGCTAATAGCGCCTCCCTATCAGTGTGAGAAAAAGTTTTTAGAGAGTACTTGTCCATGGACAAGTGAGTTTGGCAATTTACTTGTCCGAATACATTTTTCACTTGTCCAGAATGGACAAAAATTGGGGCCACTGGAATCTTCGTCATCGTATTTTACATTTTCCCACGGTTTTTATGACACCGCTAACGTAAGTGAGCGGTAACATTTTACTGCATCACACAAAGGGTTGGGTATCGTTTGGATTTTAACGATTCCGGTTCTGCTTTTCGATTCCGGTTATTTTCGGTTCCAGTTCTTTGAGAGGGTCAAAATAAGTCCCATGACAAACTGGGAGAAAAATATATTTATGAAAACATTAAGTCAAATCTGTATTCCTATTTACAAATCACTTCATACTGTTTAATTTCTTACGGTTATTGAATACAATTATATAAAAATAATCTCTGCATTGTTTAGTTAGTTCTAAGTGGTGCAGTTTGAGAATGTACAATTGGCCCAGTGTCCTCTGATGTTACACTGCAACCTGCCTGTGAGACACAGTCCAACCACACATGTCCAACACATAGGACATACATAACCTAATAATAATAATAATAATAATACATTATATTTATAGCCTATAGGCCTAGCGCTTTTCTACAACTCAAAGACGCTTGCACGCATTTATTTACTTTTACAAACAGTGAGCAGCTGCTCACTGTTTGTAAAAGTAAATAAATAGAATTTTCATTTCAATAATGTACTTTCTATACCCTGCTTCATAAACAATACTGACATCCCTGTGCTCCTCCGAGTCTGGGGGTCCGGGGATGTGAGGACAGCGCGAGGACACAGACAGGGAGGCTGCTTCACTTCATAAAGGTGGTCAATATTAACAACACATGAGCTAAAATGCTTAATAACCTTCATTACGTGTTAGAGAAAGAACATAAGAAAGTTTGACAAAGATGCGGCTGTTAAACGGGCAGCGGATCTGCTGTGTGTAGAAAGAGAGAGAGAGAGACGCTGAGCTGCACCGTGCAGCGATCAGCTGATACGGAGCATAGAGAGAGAGCTGCAGTCCGCGGGGCTCGGCCTCGCCTCCTGTCCTCACAACTCTTATTAATCCCGGTACCGGACAATTGTTATTTGTTCCTACTCGGAACCGAGTTTTGCTTCCCAACCCGGCCACTGTGCTACATTTCCCGCTCCGCTCCGACCCGCCCCCGTTAACTGTACAGAAAGCGGCGAGATGCATTTCCTTAAGAATCGACAAGCAGAACCGAAACTACATTTCTAAACGAACAATGGCGGACACGTACAATTTGCGAATGAGTTCTGCCTTTTTTCTACTGAATTTATCAATAATTTGTCAATAAATCAGGGAGAAAAACGTCACTTGTCCGCCGGACAAGTCAATTGAAAGATCTACTTGTCCGATATTGTAAATAACACGTCCCGGACGGTGGGACGTGTACTTTTTCGCACACTGCCTATGGTACTCCGCAACACTGCTAAGCATTCCTTTTTTGAAAACCATGAACAAAGCGCTGTCCCCACAGCCTCCACACTTATTGATAGCTTCTTTTAAAAATACCTTCCACGCATAATCTTTTTTTCCCTCCTTGTCACCAACATATTTTAACATCATTTTAACCCTTAGCGCCTTCTTTTTCCTTTCCACGTTGATCAGCTTCATCCCTCCATCCCTATACTCGTTCTCCATTACCTCCCTAGCAACTCTAACTCCCTTCCCTTCCCACAAAAACTCATTTATTGCCCTGTCTATTTCTTTATGAACCTTTTCAGGCATTTCCATTTCCATTATGAGCCCATTTATCACCACTACCTTCCCTCTTAACTTTAAATGCCTCATCTTCCAAAACCTTAGCGTTTTCTTTATTCCGTTGATGATTCCCTCATATTGCTCATCCCTCCCTTCCTTTTCTTTTACACCCAAATTAACCCCCAGCACCTTAAAATAATCTTGCCTTTCCTTGAGCCCTATTCCTGTCCTATCCACTCCTTCCTCACCTATATACATTACCTCTGATTTGTCTATATTTATCTTCGCCCCTGACGCCCTGCCATACTGCTGCACTACTTCTAACACTTCCCTCACACTATCCCCATCTCTGACCGTAACCGTGGTGTCATCTGCATACTGGTACAGGAGACTGGTCTGTCCCCCCGGTATCTCCACTCCTCTAATGTTCTTGTTCTGAATTAGCATTGTGGCTAAAGGTTCAGCTGACAAGGCATACAACATGGAGGAGAGAGGACATCCCTGCCTGACCGACCTCCCTAACCTAAACACATTTGTAACGATCCCATTTATTTTAACGCAACTCACCGCCCGACTATATAATCTTTTGATCCAGCCCACCAACTTCACCCCAAACCCTGCTTTCCCTAACACTCTACTCATGATTGACCCGATCAAACGCTTTATTTAAATCAAGACTCATAACTATGCCACCCTTCCCCTCCTTCATGTGTTTAGTAGTATCTCTGATACTGCTTGTCGTGTCACTTATATCCCTCCCCGGTACACTATACGCCTGAGTCCCACCCACCACCGTTTTAACACCCTCGCCAATATTTTGTAGTCATTGTTTAGCATGCTCAACGGCCTATAGTTTTCTAATCTGTCCCTATCCCCCTTCTTGTATATGATGCTTATAACCCCCGTTGCCATGCTGGCCGGCAGGTCATCCTCCTCCTCAATGTGTTTGAACACCCTGTGCAGCACTGGTACCAACAGTTCCTTAAAGGTGATGTAGAATTCTGCTGTTAACCCATCTAACCCCGGACTCTTATTTCTACCCAACCCTCCTATTGCTAGATCTATTTCCCCTTTACCGATCTCTCCCTCACATCTCTCTATCATTCTCATCTAAAACTTTATCCATACTTTCTATCACCGTCTCTGCACTCTCTCTGTCTGCCTCTTCTTTCTTAAATAATTCCCTGTAGAACTCCTCCACCCTTTCTGCTATCCCTACTAAATCTGTTATCTTCCTACCATCCTTTCCCTCAACCTGTTTTAAATATTTTTTTTCCTGCTTAATTTTTTCCAACCTCAGAAAGTAGCCATTAGGCTACACCTTTCTCCCTCCATTGCATACTTTGCCCTGCTTCTAACAATCGCCCCCCTGCATTTGTCCCTCTCCATACCCTCTAGCTCATCTTTGATCCTCGTGTATCTCCCTAAATCTCTCCCTGTCTCTTTGTCTATCTTTGCTGCCTCAGGGTTCCCACGGTACCTGGAAAACATGGAATTAATTTTTTCATTTTCC